>PVLC010010626.1:0-49790 GCA_004027655.1 Graphiurus murinus | reverse complement strand
GAGTTGTTGTTGTTCCTTGAAAGTTTGGTAGAATTCACCTATAGAACTTTTTGAATCTTTTATTTGACAAGGAAAGGGCTTGAGTTTCAATTCAATAACACTTTTAAGGGTATTCACATTATCTTGCTTTTCATACCCACCAAAACCTTCAGAGCAGTCTTTACTTTATTTTCTAGAAATGCATTCAAGTCGTTTAGGCTTTAAAATATCATTGGTTAGCAGTGTGCATACCTACAAACCCAGTACTTGGGAGGCTGAGACTGGAGGATCACAGGTTCAAGGTCATCATGTGCTAACTTAATGAACCTCTGTTTCAAAATGAAGTATAAACTAGAACTGGAAGTCTAACTCAGTGGTAGAATACCCTAGGGTTCAATCCCCTGCCCCACCAAAATATAATAATGATATCTATATAAAGACATCATTGGTTATTTCTGCTCATCTTCTTTTTAGTTTATGTTAAAATTATGATGTTTTTATTTCTTTCTTATTAGTTTTTTTGTTGTTTTGGTTTTTTACGGTACTGGGGATTGAACTCAGGGGCAAGGGGCATTCTACCTCTGAGCTATACCCACAGCCCTATTTTTTATTCTTTATTTTGAAACCGAGTCTCACTAAGTTGTGGAGTGTCTCACTAGGTAGCTGAGGCTGGCCTCGAACCCGGATCCTCCGGTCTCAGCCCCCGAATGCTGGGATTACAAGCGTGTGCCACTACGCCCGGCTTATTAGTTTTTATTTTCATCTTCTTTCTGTTTTCCTAGATCAGTTTTTCCACAGGTTGGCCATTCCTACTATTTTTTTTCAAAGAACAAATTTTAGTTTTGTCAGTCTTCTCTAGACTTCCTTTCATTCTGATTTATTATTAAAATATTGATTTCCCTGTATCCTATGAGTTTAGTATGTTGCTCTTCTCCTAGTTTTATATGCCAATCTTTTATCTCATTTATTTTTAGTAACATAAATATATTTAAAGCCATTTATCACCTTTCCTCTAAATATACCTATTCTAGTTTAAAGAATTTGATAGATTGTACTTTCAAGATCATTTAGGTCTAAATGTTTCCCTTACACTAGTGTTCAACCCAAAAATTATTTAGTAGTATGTTTATTAATATCCATATGTAGAAAGAAAATGTTGAGCTACTCATTTACTCTTCTTGTTTGTTTGTTTTAGTACTGGAGATTGAACCCAGGGGTGATGTACCACTGAGCTACATCTCCAGATCTTTTTATTTTTACCTTGAGATAGGATCTTGCTAAGTTGCCGAGGCTGGCCTTAAACTTGCTATCCACCTGACTCAGCCTCCCCAGTCTCTGGGATTACAAATATGCACCACTGTGCCGGGCTCTTCATTTCCTCTTGATTTCTAATTTTATTACATCATAACGAGTCTATTTAACCTGCATAATGTAGATATTTGAAATTCACTAGGGCTTTCCTTGTAGTTAAGGATGTGACTGACTTCTGTGAATGTTCTCTTCACTTGAAAATAATGCAATTTTTTTTCTTTTTGGATATAAAATGTTCTTTATCTCTATGCTGACCTTCCCACTTTCAATGCACACTCTACTTTAGGCTCAGATGTCAAAACTAATGATACCACACAAGCACCAATAAGATATATTGGCATACTATTCACATAAGGAGGCTTTAGGGGAAGGAAAGACTTTCCAGGCAAGTTAAAAAACATAGTTTAAGAGAGCAGAAAAATAAAGACAGGCTTGAATTTTCTTGCAGTTAGGGAGTAAAGATGGAGTGAGATTTCCCATACATCCTGTACAAGGCTTGTGTGGTTTGAGTCTCCCTCTGAATGATACTGAAAAAGAAAGCACCAGACTTTCTCATCAGCTTCCCCAGATGTGGAGCTGAATAGAGGGGAAGTGGTGGGGCTTAAAAACCATCAGCAATCAAACATCAAAAATGCAGCAGACTCTTCATCAGTCTCAATTTCTCTCTCTCTCTCTCTCTCTCTCTCTGATGTATTATATTGGTTTTAGTCTATTAGTTGTGTTATTTGAATCTTTTAAATAATGGTCAACATTTGATGTGCTTGATCAATTTCCCTAAATGTTGTATAAAAACTTCAGTTATAATATTTATCTACTTCTGCTTACTTATTTTTTGCATATATATTTTTTATAAATTCCTAAGTTTTTTGTTTGCAAACATATATTACTAGGTATATAATTGCCATGGTATTTCCTAATTCCTAATTTTGCATTTTTTTAACTAGTGTTTGATACTTTTGTTTTGTTTGCCTTGAGTTCTCTTTTGTATGATATTATATTGTGAACTCCATTATTTTGGGTTATATTTGTGATACTTAAATGTTATTTTACAATTTTCTACATCTAGAGTATGTCTTTTTAAAATCTTGATAATATTTTTATTCAATCTGACTACCTAAAAAAAATCTGACAACCTCTAACTTTTGATTTATTAAATATCTTTTCTTTATTGCAATTGTTAAATTACAATTTAATGATTTCTATTTACCATGTATTTTTTTCTTTTTTTTAGATTGTAAAGAACACTTTATTGCAAAATTCTGTTCCAAATTTATTCTTCAACTAATTATTCCTAAATACTTAATTCATTTTACATTAATTTCTATTTATTATGCTCTTGCTTTCTTATACTAGTTATGTAATATAGATGTATATATATATATATATGCATACATACATATATATATATATATAAATATATATATAAAGTTTTAGTTATATTTCTTCAAATTTTTTCCAGCAATTTCTCTTTTCTCCTTTTTATACTCCTATGAATTTTGGCATTTTATCATTTTAACTTTTTCTTAACTTCTACTTCTTGATTATCTCAACATTTTTTATATTTTTCTTTCATTCAGTTTGTCATGATTCCTTGTATGATGGTTTCTTAGCTTCCATTTTACAATAAATTCTTCGGTTATATTCATTTATTCTGCTAAATCTACTTACTGAGCTATTTATTTTGGCAACTGTATTACTAAATCATAGTATCTATGCTCAATTCCTCTCTTAAATTGTTCTTGCTTAGAATATCCAATAACTTCCTTAATATATTGTTAGTTGGGATTCATAATTCACCTGGTCTTTGAATTTATTTTTATTTGGTTATTTGTTGCATTCTTAAAATGTCATGATATTTTCACTTCTAAAACTGTTTTATCTCATGGATGTTTTGAAGACCCAAGCCACAAGTTTTGCTTCTTCTAGTGAATTTAAGTATAGATAAACTTGCATCAAGGGAAATGTGCCTCAAGGTGAAGAATCTTCAGTGCTATGATTTGGAAACTACAGCTCCAATTCCTGTACTATCTCACCCAGTGACCCTGCCCCTCCACATACACCTCTGCACTGCCACTCAGCACAGTTTTTCCCCAAGTGCTACTTTCTACCATGTGTTTTTCAGTTATCTGATCCGCTGAGTATGGAGGACCATTTGGGGAGAATGGGACACCATGAGGATCACTTGTCCACTGGCAGTTTTGTGTTTTTCTTCCAAATTCAGTGGAACTACAATGACACCCTAATTTGTCACTATCTTCTGTCTGATGGTTACAAATAATGCTTTGTCTACTTTGTAGCAATGATGGCAAGGGAGAAATCTCACAGGAAAATATGGAGAAGAAAATGAAGGACTTACCTAGAAAGCTCTCCCTAGCCTGTTACGGTCTATGATGCCTGACCATTTTAGACTACCTTTTGACCCCATATGCATACAGCCACATTCTGTTTCCCCAAGCACTTCTTGAGGGGACTATTAATTCAAGAATCCCAATCTCCTTTTAGGACCCTGGTATCTCCTATGTTAGATTTGAAGAGGAAGTCAACAGCCTGAATTACTACTAGTCATCCTATCTAAAACATGCTGTAAAATTCAAGTCAAAAATAAAATTCATCCTTGTGTCATCTGTATGTCTATAGATAACTTAGCTGTTTTGATATCTTCATCTATAAAGCACAAATTTGTTATAAATATTATCTAATTTATCGTAAGTACCTAGAGTTGTGTCTGACATGTAGTTACACTAAGAAATTATTAGTTATGATTGTTAGTATATTTGAGTTAATCTATTATGCAATAAATGTATTCAGTTGATCTATAAGGTATAAAGTTACTTCCTGACATCTGTGAGATAGAAGGACTGAACTGAGAACCTCTCATTATAGTTCTGCCTTGTCTCTATAAAAGGTGAAAACCCAAACAGAACAAGGGCACATTAAAATGCTTTAAGACTTGCTTCAATAGGGTGCAAGTTCCCTAAAACTTTCTCCATATGGCAGGAAATACAGTTAAATACACCACGTAAGCCCTGGAAAGAGTAGAGAGGGAATTAAGCCCAACACATGCCTTCAAAGTTTTGAAATTAAATTGCTATAGAATCAGAAACTTGGGCCTTAGAAAATCAATATTCTTGACTCTTTAAAAAAAAAATCTTGTTTTCCAGTTACTTATAATCCAAGGGTTTTTTTTTTTTAATTTCTGCTTTGTTAACCTTTGGAAAAACAAACAAACAAACAAAACCAGTGTTGTCACTTCAGCTACAGTGTAAACAGACAGTATTATATCTCCCAAGAGCCAGACAGTAGAGACAGCTCATCAAGGTGAAGTCCCTTGTTTTAGTCAGCTTTCCTATCACTGTAGCCAAAATACCTGACAATAAAAACTAAGAGGAGGAAAGGTTTATTGGGGCTCATGGTTCCTGAGATTTCATTCCATAGGGCTGGCTCCAAGGCAGAAACCACATTGGTAGTGGCAGTAGCATCAGGGCATGTGGCAAAGAGACATGGCTCTCACCTCATAGTGGCACAGAAGGCAGAGGGAGAAAGGATAAGGGGGCCAGTGCACATGTATAGTCCCCAAAGGCACACCCCCAATGATATGCCTCCTCTAGCCATACTCCACCTCTGAGCCTTGCAGCATTGGGACCTGCTTTCAACACATGAGCTTTGGGGGACGTTTTAAATCCAAACTATAATACACCCAGTCATAGTTAGATATAGAATACCCCCTAAGGAGCTATTTTCTTAATATCAGGGTTGATATGGTTAAGTCGTGAGAGTTGTAATCTCAGCAGTGGATAAATTCATTATAATGGATTATCTGGGTGGTGGCCAGAGCTGGTAGCTTATGGCTGGAGAAAGTGGGAACCTGGGGTTGTGGCCTTGGGGAATATATACTGTTCCTCCTCCCCTCACTTACTCTCTTGCTTCCAGCCCCCATGATGTGAGGAGCACAGCCCATGTGTTCTCCCTTTCTTCACTTCCCACTGGCATACCTTGAAATCTGTGGTCCCTGGCCTAAGATGGGCTGAATTCCAATATTTCAAAAGAAAACTGAGCAAATAAATCCTCTAGGGTATGTGATCAGATCTTGTAGATTATAGCTGTGGAAATGCTGACTAATACAGACAATAGTACCAGAGGAATGGAGTCATGGCTCTATCTAAGTCTGACCATGTGGATTGTGAATCTTTGAAATTGTTTTGTGAGAGAAAATTGGAAGGGCCAGAATTTGGCTAGAAAGGTGGATGGTAGAGACAGTGCTTAGGAGATTTTGGAGGACAAAGAGGACTCCATAGGGAAATGGAGTAGAGGCCATGTGTGTTACTTTGGCAAAGAACTTATCCATATTTTGCCCATATCCTGAAACTTTGTGAGAGGCCAAATTTAAAGACAAGGGGCTGATTAATAAATTGGCAGAGGAAATATCAAAGCAGCAAAATATCCAAACTGCCTTATGTATATTATCTGCATTCAGTGAATTGTACATCAAATTTTTAGAGCAGAAAGTAAAGCAGAGAGAGTTTATAGATTTGCAGTTTGCCAAGAAACACATAGATAAAACTGGGGCCCAGAGAGATGATGTTGTGGAAGGAAGTAGGATGGCTAAAAGAAAGGAGAAAACAGTGGCTATGATGGCGGCATGGTCAGCAATGGCCATGATGGAAGCAGCAGATGGAGTTGGGACTCATGTCAGCCCAAATGGAGCTGGGGCCAGCAGCAGCCCAAATATGGTTGGGTCAAGGGGCAGCCCAGATGGACTTGAGGCCAGCAGAGGCCCCGATGGATGCATACCAAACTGTAACCTGGATAGAATGGGCCCAAGGGCTGTGGTTACAAAAACCCCAGTGGAGGATCAGCAAGATGGTGACTGAGAGAAGCAGCACATCTCAGGCACTGTAAAACTCAAAATGCAACAGCCGTGAAGGTAGCTTCTGGAGAAGAGAAAAAAAAAGTGAAAAAAAAAAAAAAAGTACAAAGCAACAAAAAATTGAACCACTGTGGAAAAAAAACCCAGAAGACAGAAGAGGGGATAGCAAAGTGCCTTGCATGTGTCCCACCTCAAGAACACTGACAATGGCCAGCCATGCCATCTTGACCTGTCCATGCTTTCTCCACTGTGCCAGGACTGCTAGCACTGCAGCCTCTAAAGACCCCCTGCCAAGAAGCCAACAACTTGATGTGAAGTAAGGGCAGCAGATCCTCACATCATAAGTGGTCAGCATTTCAATCCACATTTGACAGAGATCCAAAGCCTGGCCAGAATCTGTGACAGCAATGGCTGAGCCCACATTTCCCTCCAGAGAGCCAGAGAGGCACTGGACTGTAAATTAACAGCATGGTGGCAGGGACTCATATGGAAAGCCCTATACTCACAGGGTCTGAGACTTTGCAGTCCACTCCTCTAGTGGTTGGGTTGGGGCAGAGGCTCAGGTGAGGCCCATAGCTTTCAGGGTGCAGAAGTGAAGGCACCAATACAAACTATAAATAGTAAACTAGACTCACCCTTAGAAGGGGACCACTCTAAAAATGGACACATAGTATATATTATATAATATGTAATATTATATAATAATAATATATAATAACAATACAATAGCATGAATTGGACATTGAAGAGATATGGGCCAATTGTAAAAGAGCTAATCTAAGATTAATGGGCATATAAGAGGGAATAAAAGCTGAAACCAAAGGAATCAATCATCTTTTCAAAGAAGTAATATCAGAAAATTTTCCAAGCATATAAACAGAGGTCAACACACAGGCACAGGAAACATATACAACCCCATTTAGACAAGATCAGAGAAAAGGTTCACCCCACCACATAATAATCAAACTGACTAATGTAGAGGACAAGGAGAGAATGTTAAAGGTGATGAAAGTAAAAGACCAAGTGACATTCAGAGGCAAACCAATTAGAATCAATCCAGACCTCCCAAACCAAGTCATGAAAGCCAGGAGAACTTAGAGCAACATATTCCAAACTCTGAAAGAAATTGCATCCAAGATTTTCCTACCCAGCAAAAATATCTCTCAAATTTGACAGGGAGAGCCGGGCGTGGTGGCACACGCTTGTAATCCCAGCATTCGGGAGGATGAGACCGGAGGATCCAGGTTTGAGGCCAGCCTCAGCTACCTAGTGAGGCACTCCACAACTTAGTGAGACCTGGTTTCAAAATAAATAATAAAAAATAGGGCTGGGGGTATAGCTCGAAGGTAGAACGCCCCTGAGTTCAATCCCCAGTACCGCAAAAAAAAAAAAAAAAAAAAAAAATTGACAGGGAAATAAAAACCTTCCATAACAAACAGAAGCTGAAAGAATTTATGTCTTCCAAACCAGAACTAGATAAAATATTCAAAGAGATTAATTGCAAAGAACAAATAAATGTCAGAACCAGAGAAACAATAATTTCTATCAAATAAATAACTAAGCAAAGAAGAACAAACACTACCTCAAACAGAAGTTAAAACTCACAATGTTAGGAATTAAAAATCATCTCTCAATAATCACACTGAATATAAATGGCCTCACTTCCCAATAAAAAAGACATATGAGCTGGGCATGGTGGTGTATGCTTATAATCCCAGTACTTGGGAACCTAATACAGGAGGATCCAGGTTCACCGGCAGCCTCAGCTAGTTAATGAGGCCCTCTACAACTTACTGAGACCTTGTTTCAAAATAAAGAATTAAAAAATAGGGCTGGGGGTGTAGTTCAGAAGTAGAATGCCCTTGGGTTCAATCCCCAGTACCACACAAAAAAAAATGGATTAAAAACCATAATCTATCTATATGCTGCCTGCAAGAAACATACCTTACAAGTAAATATACTCACAAATGAAAGGTAAAGGACTGAAGCAAGTTAATCCATACCAATGGAACTTGAAGGCAAGCAGGAATAGCAACTATGATATCAGACAAATTAGACTTCAAGCCTAAGCTTATCAGAAGAGACAAAGCAAGTCATTTTATACCGATATAAGGAAAAAATTCAGCAAAAGGAAATAACTATAGTCAACATTTATGCCCCATACATAGGTGTAGCCACTTTCATAAAACAAACTCTTCATGATATTAAGTCAGACAAAGATTCCAATACTGGGAGACTGCCAACACTCCTCTTATACCACTAGACCAATCTTCTAGATAAAAGGTCAGTAAAGATGCCTCAGACCTAAAGAACACCATAAACCAAATGGACTTATTAGATACAGACAGAATATTTCACCCAACTATAGCTGAATTCATATTTTTCTCACCTGCTCATGAAACTTTCTCCAAAAGAGACAAGGAATACAAATAGGAAGTACAAAAGGTGTAAAAATAGGAAGAGAAGAACTACACTTGTCCCTATTTGGAGATGACATGATACTAAACTTAGAAGACCCAGCAAACTCAACCAAACGGCTGATAGAACTGATCAATAAATTCAGCAAAGTGTCTGTATACAAAATAATCTTAAAAAATCAGCAACTTTCCTGTATGCCAACCATAAATCCACTGAAAAAGAAATCTAGAAAACACTTCCACTCATAATACCCCCAAAAAATAAAGTACTGAGGAATAAACCTAATAAAAGAGGTATAAACAATTTCCACAAGGAAAATGAGAAAACATTGAAGAAATAAACTGAAGAAGACCTTAGAAGATGGAAGGATCTTCCATGTTCTTGGATAGACAGAATAAATATCATCAAAATGGCCATTCTTCCAAAAGTGATCTACATATTTAATGGGATACTCATTAAATTACCAAGGTCATTCCTCACAGACATAAAAAACTCAGTCCTAGAAAAAAAAAGAAAGAAAAACTAGTCCTTAAATTCATTTCGAACAACAAAAAGCCCAGAATAGCCAAAGTTGTTCTCAGCAACAAGAACTACATAGGAGGCATCACATTATCTGACTTCAAACTATACCGTAAGGCTATAGTAATAAAAAAAGCATAGTATTGGCACAAAAACACACACATATACCAATGGAGCAGAATAGAAGACTCAGAAATATATCTGCACACTTACAGCTAATTAATTTTTGGCAAGGGGGCCAAAAACATACACTGCAATAAAGCTAACTTCTTCAAAAATGGTATTGGAAAAACTGGTTAACCATATGCAGAAAAATAAAAATAAACTCCACTTTCTCAACCTGCACAAGAGTCAATTCAAGATGGATCAAAGAACTAGTAATCAGACTTTGCATCTACTTGGAGAGGGCATTGGTTCAACACTTCAACACATAGGCACAGGTAAAAACTTTTTCAACTTAAGCTTCATAGTTCCCCATTTAAACCCCATATTACTTATATCTGCAAATCCCTTTCTCCATTTTCCCTTGGAGAGAGTAACAATTAGCAACCCCCTGGGCTCACATGAATCCAGTGATTCATCTTCTCCAATTCTGCCATGGCTGATGGCTCAATGATCCGCTCAAGTTGCTGTTATTACAAACCTGTGGTTTCTGGCTTCTGCTGAGTCCTCAGTACTGCCCCTACAGTCAGGGGTTCTCTATTCTAGCAGCCAATTGGAATCTAGGGGAATTTTAAAGAATTCTGATACCATTCCCTCATCCCAGACCAATAAAATCAGATCCTCTTGTGGTGAGATCCAGGCAGTGGTGACTTTGAAAGCTCTCCCAAATTATTGTAATGGTAAGCCAGGTTTTATAGCAGTGTTCTCAGCCTTGTTAGTAATAATCACATTAGGAATTGTTGAAAGTAGTTATGCATAAGTCTTATCCCAAAAGATTAGGATTATTTTGCTGAGGTACAGCCTGGGAGTTTTGACAGCTATCCAGATGATTCTAGTGAGCATTCAAGAGCAAGATCCACTGGTTGGAGCCACTGTTCCTTGGGCTTCCAATCTTCCCCTTGCCAACTCACAGATAGCATGCCTTCTACAGAAAGAAGAGATATCATTTACCAGAAAAGAATTCTTTTATCTTCTTTTTTACCGTCAAAATTATAGACAGACATCCTCCTAACTATTGCTAGCCTCCTCATGTCTTTCAGGTGCTGCCCTTTCCTATATTCTCTATGTTGTCACTCATTAATGACACCCAGGCTTTCTATGCCTGTTTTCATGAATACTCAACATGCTCTAATCTCACTCACGCTAAAGGAAATCTTCCTCCTTCCTACAGCTGCTTCCAATTATTATCCGATATTACCCATTCAGAACCAAACATCTTAAAACTGTTGTGCTCTTCCTCACTTAGTTGCTCTTTCTCTATATGTGACTATTTGTTTATTTTCAACTTCAAAGAAACCAGTGACCTCATTATCATGAAGTCTAGAATGTACTTTTTAATTTTTATCTTAACTCCTCCGTCTCTCAGGGTGTTTATAACTCCATTCTCTTCAATATTTTCCCTTAGCTCTATAGTTGCTCTTCCAACTTCAGTTACAGGCTCCAATTCCTCTATTGTTGTTTCTGTTGTTGTTGTTCTTATTGTTGCTGTCTTCTTCATCATTACAAATATTAACACACGTGAATTGTACAAATTAATGGTTTTCACTGTGACATTCACTGTGATATTATGCCTTGATCATGTCCACATTTCCTTCCGCCCTTCTCTGTGCCCTTTCCCTTCCTTTGAAAACTCCTATTCCAATTTCAGGTCTTTTATGTTTGTTTAACACATGAGAGAAAACATGTTGTATCGTGTTTCAGCTTATTTTGCTTCACATGATGTTCTCCATTTCCCTGCAAATGTCATGACTTCACTCTTCTTTGTGGCTGATATATTCCATTATGTTTATATCCTTTTTCCTTATTCATTCACTGTTGATGGGCATGTAGGCTGATTCCATATCTTAGGTATTGTGAATAGTGATAAAATTAAAAAATGGGTATGCAGGTATTTCTTTTGTATGCTGATTTCATTTCCTTTGGATATATTCCCAAGAGGGGTAGCAGATTATTTTTTATTTTTAGCATTTTGAGAAACCTCCATACTGTCTTCCATAGTAGCTGCACTAATTTCTAATCCCATTAACAGTGTACAAGTGTTACTTTTTCTCCACATCCTTGTCAGCATTTGTTATTGTTACTGTTTCTGATAATAGCCATTCTGATTCAGGTGAGATGGAATCTTAATGTGGTTTGATTTGCAGTTCCCCGATGCCTAAAGATATTGAGTATTTTTCATATACTTACTGTCCATTTGTACTTCTTTTAAGATGTATCTGTTCAGATCATTTGCCTATTTTTATTGGATTACTTTTTCTTTGGTTGTTAAATTTCTTGAGTTCTTTTATATATTATGGATATTAATCCTCTGTCAGCTGAGTAACTGGCAAAGATTTCCTCATATTGTGTAGGTCATCTATTCCCTCTGCTGATTGTTTCCTTTGCTGCACACTTTTTAGTTTGATGTAATCCCTTCAGTAAATTCTTGCTTTTGTTTCCTGAGTTATTGGGGTACTGTTCAGAAATTATTGTGTGTGCCAATATCTTAGAGTGTTTTTCCTATGTTTTCTTCTAGTTCTTTCAATTTTTCAGGTCTCTGGTCCATTTTGAATTAATAAATTCAGCAAAGTAGCAGGATACAAGATCAACATTCAAAAAATCGGTAGCTCTTCTATACCAATAATGAACTCACTGAGAAAGAAATCAGGAAATCAATTCTATTACAATAGCTTCCCCCCAAAAAAATCTAGGGATAAACCTAAGGAGGTGAAAGATCTCTACAATAAAAATTACAAAACAGTTTCTAATCCCAGCACTTGGGAGGCTGAGACCGGAGGATCCGGGTTTGCGGCCAGCCTCAGCTACCTAGTGAGGCCCTCCACAACTTAGTGAGACCCGGTTTCAAAATAAAGAATAAAAAATAGGGCTGGTGGTGTAGCTCGGAGGTAGAACACCCTGAGTTCAATCCCCAGTACCACAAAAAAAAATTTACAAAATAATGAAGGAAGAAATTTGAGAAGACAACAAAAGATGCAAAAGTATCTCATGTTCTTGAATTGGGAGATTTAATATTGTAAAAGGACCCAAAATTATCTACAGATTCTTCTTAAAAATACCATAATTCTCTTCAGATTCCCCCATCAAAATACCAGTAAGATTATTCATAGGATGAGAGAAAACAATTCTAAATAATTTCTAAAATCCACATAAAAGCATGAAATACCTCAAATAGCCAAAACAATTCTAACCAAAAGCAATGCTAGAGGCTTCACAATACTTCTGTTCTTTTATTTTTAATATATTTATTGTTGCATTATAGTCTCACATTATAATGTAGTTTATAGTGATAGTGACATATATGCACACAGCACTTGGTGAACTTTCCCCTAGCTCCCTCTTCTTCCCATACAGGGTATTGAGATTGACATTGGTATTCTCACATACGGACATAATGTAGATGGAAGTGTTTCCTTCACTGATTCTCCCTCTCCTCTCCATCCCCTAGACCACTTCCCTGGCTCCACTGAGGTTTCTCCTCCATTTTCTGGAGTCCCTCTGGTATTCCTATCACTCCCTAGCTTGTACCTATTAGAGAAAACATATGACCCTTCACCTTCTGTGACTGGCTAATCTCACTTAACATAATTTTCTTCAGGTCCTTCCATTTTCTTGCAAATGACATTGTTTTGTTCTTCTTTATTGCTGAGTATAATTCCATTGTGTATATATCCCACAATTTTGCAATCCATTCATCTGTGGGTGGACATTGGTTCCATAATTTGGTTAGTGCGAATTGTGCTGCTATAAACACGGTATGCATATATTACTATAATATTCTGATTTGAGTGCCTTTGGGAAGATACCCAGGAATGCTATAGCTAGATCACGTTTTGGTCATCGGAACCCTCAGCTTCTCACATCCCATGTTTGTTGTCTCCCATGGCTTTCATTTTACATGGGATTTGATCCTTTGTTGGTATGATACCCACAAATGCAGATAGTTAAGAGTCATAACTCATTTTATTGCCACCTCTAAGATAACTTCATGCATATTAATAGAAGAAAATAGTCCTGCAGGCCACCCAAGTCAGGCTGCAGTTCTGGGTCTAAAGCTCATGCTCAGGCTTTAGGGCTGGGATAGGGAGCTAGTAGCACAGCTCCTATCAAGGACCCCAAAGATTTCTGACAAGATCTCTCCCACCTAGACTACAGTAGATGTCAGGGTCCATAGTTTTTTATGCTGTTTAAGTATTACTAGCACATAAGTTATTATTGTCTTCCTTCTTGTGGGTACAATTTTCCCCTAGAGTCAGTTAGTCCTTCCCTTTCTCCCTCCATCCCTCACTTGTTCCTCCACCATCTTCAATGGCATCTTTCATCTCTCATCTTGCTGACTTCTTTTCATCATATTTCTGTAGGAAAATGTTCCTCATGGTGCAAATTAAAGCACACTATTAAATCTAATCACTTTTTTTCTTTTCTTTTCTGCTACTAGGTATTTAACCCAGGCACGTTGTACCTCTGAGCTACACCCCCAGCACCCTATTTTATTTTTATTTGAGATAGAGTCTTGCTAAATTGCTGAGGCTGGCCTCAAACCTGTGATTCTCCTGTCTCAGCCTCTTAAATACTGGGATTGCAAGCATGTGCCATCATGCTTGGCAGCTAAGCTTAACACAATTGAGAAAATGCTCCCCAAGAATAAACTTTAACTCTAAATTTAATAAAAACTGTACATCAAATTAGTTGGTAATATATGTAGAGAATGTAGAGAAACACAAGGAGTACTAAATGATAGCTATTACTATTTCACCATTTAAAAATAATTTCTGGTAATATATTAAAATATAAGTTTTAACTAATTCTATTGTCATTTAATATTTGCCATAATTTCATACCTATTAACAGCTTACATGAACAAAAAATTTCCAAACAGAAGATACATTCAGCTTCAATTAGTAATCTGTGATAGATATAACATTAGGAAAAGACTTGGCCGATTTTGTCTGTCTATATTTAAAATATTTAAAGCATTTAGAAATTCTGAGCCTGAGCTGGGCATGATAGCACACACTTATAATCCTAGAACTTGGGAAGCTGAGACAGGAGGATCACAGGTCAATCCAACACCAGCCTTAGCAACTTAGGGAGACCCTCAGCAATTTAGCAAGGCTCTGTTTCAAAATTAAAAAATGAAAACGGGCTGGTGGGTGTATCTCAGAGGTAGAATGCCTCTGGGTTCAATCACCAGTACTACACACAAACACACACATACATTCAAAAACACACACACCCGAAAGAAAAATAAAAAAGAAATTCTGAGCCTGGTTAGTTCATGACTTAAAAAAAAAAGAAATCAGTCTTACATAATTTAAAAGTTTTTATCAATTCTGAATATATATATATATATATATATATATATATATATATATATTTGATGCTACAAAAATCATTTCAAATAGTCATCATCAAACTTAAGACAGAGCATTATTAAGAACACTGGATTTTTGCCATGTACCCTCATTCTCCTTCCACATAGAGGTCATAATCATGGTTCTGAATGTTTTCATGAGTGAATGCCTGCATTTACAAGCAATATATTGTTTATTTTTATGTGCTTTGAATTTCAAAAATTATATCATGCCATGTGAAATTTATGTGTTGGTTTTTTACTTATGCTTATGGGATTAATACACTTAGATGTATATATATGATGGGATTTAAGACCTATAATTATGAATTAGGTAGTCCTATATTTTTCTATAGTATCGATTGTCTGGTTTTAGTACTAAAGCTTATACATACTATTATATATATGTGTTATATATAACATATATTCATAATTATATATAGGCTTATAAAATGAGATTGAAATTATCTTGCCATTTTATATTTTCTAGAAGAAATTTTATGTACTTAGTATGATTATATCTCTAAATGTTTGTTAGAACTCACCTAAAAATCAGTTGGACTTGGTGTTTTCATAGTGGGAAATTTTTAAATATTGGTTTAATTTCTATACTAGCTAAGGTTATTCTGAGTTTTATATTTAAGTTGACCAGTATTTGATATATATATATTAGTGGCTATACCACCACTGATTTTATCGATTCTAAGGTCAAGTTGTTTACAGTACATGGGATCCTAAGGAAAGAGAGGATCTCCCTAACTCAGGTATCAAGAGGGATGCTGTCATTCTTTCATCTGTTTAACATATTGATATAGAGCCTATAAATGTCAATTAAGTAGCTCTATGAATTATACTATGCAATTCCAATGAGATAAACCTAATGAAAGGAGCCACAGCCTTAAAAAGACTTCTTTAGAGAAATCAGAGATTGAAAGCAACATCAATAATTCAGGCATGGAAAACAATCACAAGTAGCATATGATGGGATTGTTACTAGTGTGAGGGCTTCATTGGTCACTGTATGAGGTGAAAGTAATGACAGATTAATCAGATCTGACAATAAATCAACCAAGAACCTTAATATTACCAAGAAGATGATTTACTATAAAGAGTAACAATTCTCATTGTTAAATATGAAACCAGCCAAATTGATTACTGTGGCTTTAAATAAGAAGCTCATCATAGGTGAAGCTACCACGATTTGTGAAGTATTTTTTAAAAAATATCTATTTCATTTTATCACCGTATTAAAACTTATATTGTATTTATTTTATAATATGCATAGTATTTTAATTCTATAAATATTATTTTATTATAGTTGAGCACTCAAAATATTTTTCTAATAGAAATATGTAATAAAATGGGGGTTCTCTAGCAAAAAAAAGTTATCTGAGGTCTTTTTATTTAGAATTTGCCTTAATTTCCTCTGTAAAAACTAATTTCAAGTTTGTACATAGTAGAAAACAACTATTTTGCAGAATTAATATTTTGTTCCTTTTGCACATTTTAAAAGTTATTCTTTTCCATGAAGTCTATATTTTAATAGCTGATGGTGATTTTGTATCCCTCTGGGATCATTTAATCTATTCCCAGAATGTTGGTAAATGTGTTTTTTATTATTCCTAACTTGTCCCTGATGTAATGGTATTAAGTGCTACTTTGAGTAGGATTAGTAAAGGCAAATTCATTAATTTTATTGATAATTTGTATTTTTATTAATTCTCATGATCAAAGTGCCTTTCTTATATTTCACCTAAATTTCCTTGCGGCACTTTTAGATCATTACTTCCTGTTCTACTTTCATTGACTAATGAGAATTGGTCCCTGTCCTCCTGGTAATGTCCTTTACCTTATTTTCAGAAGTTATCATGTCTCCTCTTAGCCTTCCTTTCTCCATATTAGAAAGTTCCAAGCCCTACTAACCTTCTATCATATATCCTATCCTCCCTGAATTTCTCATATATTGTGGCTTACATTAATTTGTCCATAAAGAGAAAAGTTGTATTCAAAATTCAGTAATGTCCTGAAAGAGAAAAAAGGCGCTATGTATAATTTATCTAATTTGTTAAAATGTAAGCATAAAAACCTATTTGGGAAATAAGTCTGCTTAAAGTTAATTCTTATTCTCAATTTCATAAAATACCATGTGAGATTATCCATTTTTCTGTTTTTTATTAGTAAAAAAGACTTCAAGGGGATGAAATTTTATGCAAACTTGTGTATATGCATCCATATGCATGAGTGCATTTGAAACATAAATTTTCTGGAACACAATATTCCTTGCTTTCATGATATAGCTCCATGTCTCCCAAAAAGGAAAAAAAGATGACTGGATTCTAGTCCTGGGATAAAATTAAAGTGAGTGGAGAACTATCTGTTTACCTTGTCTGTTGCTCCATTTTCTTTTCTAAAAATGAGCTAATTCATAAAGTAGTCCATTTAAGCAAAGTAATATCTATGACCTAAATTTGAGAATCTTTAGAGAAATTTGAAATAAATGTTGATCCATAAGCAGAGACTTGTTTCTTGGTATTATTTTCAGTGTATTTTTATCCCCCTCAGAGGTCTGCAAGTCCTCATGGAGCAATGATTCAGAGAATACTCTTTTCTGTTTATTATAACGTTGATAGCTATGTGGCCAGCTGTTCTTGTCCACTCTCAAGTGTGTAACATACAGCCCTCCCATATGTGAGATCTCTTTGTAACAAGGCAGAATTTCTCCATAAAGATGACTCCTTAAAAAAATCAGTCAAAGAAGACATGTACTTCCCAGCATGTTCTTGTATTTTCCCCTCTGTACATGTGGACCACAGGATCTCCATCCATCTTGGAACATTCCCTATGCATTATCCTTTGGCATCAAAAATCCCATCAGCAATCATTAATGAGGAAATAATTCCAATGAGAAAGAAGACATCTAAAGAGCAGAAAGAGACTCATGAGGTTATTAGGACATGTTTAGGTCATAAATATTTGCAGAAGGAAATGAAGACCTTTTATATGTAACATCAACCATCCTTCTCTTCAGACTCTCTTGGCATCCTTGCTTCTGCTCTTCAGGAGTTCTAAACAAACACACAGATGTAACTTGATGCTGCTTCATCTTCTACCCCTTACATGTATCTGACTTCTCACCCCAGGTTTGCTTTAATGGTGATGCTACAGGCTCTTTACCTGAGTTCCCTTACCTGGCATGCACAACCTGGAAGTATGCAAGAGTTTATATGTTAAAAAGTAAAATTTACCAACTGCCTAGGAAAGCCATTGGATAAATTATTTCCACTTCCTTCCCTCGTCAGGAATGGTCCCAAGATGCCATTACAGGCATGTCCAGGGAGCAGTGCTGCACTTGTCTCAATGACACCCCACTTAACTTCTACCTCTTTCAATTATTCCTATGGTGTCCCTCACTCCCATACTCTGCAATTGTCCTCCCTATAAAATAGTAGCATGTTAGCTTTTGTTTCAGCTCTACTTTCTGAAAAATCACACTAGGAGACTCTATTTTGACCAGAGATATATGATAGAAAAGATCAAATGTTTATTTTATGTTTTCCTGTACAACAGTCATTCAATATAGACCTCTCAGAATTAGAGATAGGGCATCTATGCTGACCAGTAAAGATAATATATTGGGCATGGCGAAAATATCTAGTAACAAATAACAAGTATTACACAGCTTCTAGAGTACCCAAATACTCTTATGTAATCTGGATTTTTATCACAAACTATTTGAGAAATTTATATATTAGATTATTTATAATATAGAAATATATACAACATATGAATATTATAACAAAAAATGTCAGTAACTATTCTTAAAATTGCCCCTCTCAACTTCTATTATCATGGTACTTCTAGGTGGAATGAGCTTTAATAGTTTAATATAATAGGACCAAGAGGAATAAAATGTAATTGAATATCAGTTCTGAGACACAACAATCTCTTTTAAGGATATAATTCCCTCGAAAAGTCTTCAGACTTCATTTGACAACAAAATTAGAATTAATGCAAACAAGGAGAAATTCTTTTTTTTTAATTTTTATTAATTGATGCATCATAATCATATATCTATGTTAGGTACAAGCTGATAAAGGTATACATGCACACCTTTCTCATTTAACCCCTTCCCCAATTCGCACCCCACTCCCTTGCCCTCCCTACTTCTCAAGTTCAGTTTAGCGATTGACTTTGATATATTTGTGAAAGTATATCATGTGCATTAGGGTGTTCCCCCCTTCAGTTAAGTCAACTTCTTGGCTTATTGAGGGTTTCTCCTTTTTCATCTGGAGTCCCCCTTATGCCCCATCTTCTCCCTAGCATCCACATATTAGGAAGAACATATGCTTTTTTACTCTTTGTGATTGACTAATCTCATTTAACATAATGTTTTCCAGTTCCATCCATTTCCCTGCAAAGAACATGATTTTGTTCTTCTTTATGGCTGAGTAAAATTCTATTGTGTACATATCCCATAGTTTTGTAATCCATTCATCTGTTGATGGACATCTTGGCTATTTCTATAGTTTGGCAATTGTGAATTGTGCAGCTATAAACATAGATACACATGCATCAGTTTGATAGTTTGGTTTCCATTCTTTTGGGTAGCTACCCAGAAGTGGTATTGCTGTATTATATGGTAGGTTCATTCCCATTCATATGAGGATCCTCCATACTGTTTTCCACAGTGGTTGCACTAATTTGTATTCCCACCAACAATGTATTAGGGTTCCCACTTCTCCACATCCTCGCCAGCATTTGTTGTTGTTCCTGTTTCTTATGATTGCCATTCTGATTGGAATTAGGTGAAAACTCAAGGTAGTTTTGATTTGCATCTCTCTGCTTGCCGATGATGTTGAAATTTCCTCATATTGTACTGGCCATTTGCATTTCTTCTTTTGTGAGGTGTCTATTTAGATCCTTTGCCCATTTTTTGATTGGGTTATTTGCTTTCTTAGCTGTGAGTTTCTTGAGTTCTCTGTATATCCTAGATATTAGTCCTCTATCAGAAGAGTAGCTGGCAAAAATGTTCCCCCACTCTGTGGGTTCTCTGTTGAGGTTCTTGATAGTTTCCTTTGCTGTGCAGAAGCTCTTCAGTTTAATGCAATCCCATGTATTGATCTTCCTTTGGGTTGCTTGTGCTTTTGGGGTCTTGTTGAGAAAGTTTTTTACTTGTGCCTATGTGTTCAAGTGTTGGGCCTATGCGCTCTTCAAGTAGCTGCAAGGTATCTGGATGACTTCCAGGTCTCTGATCCACCTTGAGTTGACTCTTGTGCAGAGTGAGGATGTGGGGTTTATTTCCATTTTCCTGCATATGGTTAACCAATTTTGCCAACACCATTTGTTAAAGAGGCTATCTTTTTTCCAGTGTATGTTTTTGGCTCCTTTGTCAAAAATCAATTGACTGTAAGCATGTGGTTCTGTTTCTGAATCTTCTATTCTGCTCCATTGGTCTATGTATCTGTTTTTGTGCCAATACCATGCTGTTTTTTTTTACTGTGGTTTTGTAGTAGAGTTTGAAGTCAGGTATTGTGTTACCTCCTGCATGGTTCTAAACAAGGAGAAATTCTAATGAAAACAAATCTAACAATTAGATGCTGTGGTTTGAATGTTTTGGGCTTCTCTAAAATAAATTTGTTGAAACAATCATCAAGGTGATGGCATTAGAATGTGAGGCCTTTGAGAAGAGATTGAGTTGTGAGAGTTCCTCCCTCCTTCATGGGACCTGGGATCAATGCCTTATAAAAGAATCTTCACAAACTGGGGGAAATGATGCATCCCAGTATTTGGGAGGTTGAGATAAGAGGATTGCAAGTTTGAGGCTAACATGTAGTCATTTAGAGAGACTATTTAAAAAACAAAATAGGTCTGGGGTATAGCTCAAAAGTTGAATATTCCTGGGTTTAATCCCTAGTAAAACACACACACACACACACACACACACACACACATATATATATATATATATATATATACAGGCTTCACCTAACATATGTCTCATTTGTCCTCCCACCTTCTACCATGTGAATATTCAGCAACAAGTTACCATGAGGTACAAAGCAGCCCTCACAGATGCCAAACTTGTCAGCACTATGATCATAGACTTCTCAGCCTCCAGAGGTAATAAGAGACCAGTTCCTCTTTATAAATTTTTCAGTCATAGATATTTTGTTACAACAGCACAAGTAGACGTAAGACAATAGGAAATACAAGCAAAATCAAAGTATCTCAGAGAGTAGTGACATAAAGGAAAATCAGTTGTTTCTGCAAAGAAATGAAAAAAGAAGTGATTACTAATTTATATATCTGATGTCCTTATAGTACTAGGAGAAAGAAAAATATTAAGATACAATTATAGCTCATTCTAAACATTCTTAAACTACAGTCATTAGTGGGTTGAGTGTAGTAAGAAGTAATTTATTTGGCTCATCAATCATTTGCTTACTTAGAGCCTGTGAATATGTATAGTCTACAAGGGGTAGGTGTGATAATCACTATATAAATATAGAAAATTGAAGCTTTCAAGGAGTAGGCAAGGTTGTTTCTTGGGAAACCAGATGACATGAGTGGTTGTCAGAATTTGCAAGAGTGGTGAGGGTGTGGGCAAGGCACATTAAGGAATCAAGAAGATTGACGAGGTCTAGTTTGGAACTTAAAAAGGACAGACAGTAAGAAAAGGTGGCTGGCAGGTAGAGAGCATGAAAAGGAGATGCAAAAGGGAAAAATTTATCTGAAATGGTTCTTATTTTTGTTCCCATTCTCTATTTACAGAATATACAGAATATTAATATACAGAAATGAGCTATGCAAACTAAGTAAATAAGAATTGGCATTGGAAGATAATGGATCTTGTAGAAAAGAGCCAGAGGTGGGTCTGTGAAAATACTTTGTGTGTCCCTGGGCAACACTCTTCCATATGAGCTACCTTCCAAACATTAAGAAACTACTTTCATGAAAAGTGAGGAAGTGATGTTGGCAAAAGTTGGAAAGAGATGCTGCTTCCTTGACTGATATGGCATCTAGATCAGGTGGCCATGTAGCTGGGAGTAAAGAAAAGAACCAAATGGGGTAGGAGTGATTCCTGGGAAGGTGAAATTTCTGGATAGGGATAGCATCAGAAGGCTGACTATCTGATGAGCTCACTGGTGGGATGTGGAGCACCATGGCAGAGATGCAGGCTCTGAAACCACAGAAACTTGTTTATTGCCTCATAGTTATTATACCCATAGTCACCTGTGCACAGTCCCTGGCTCACCTCTTACTGCTCCAGATTTCAAAGTGAAAATTGTTTTCACACATATGCACTCCATGTATTGGAATTAGATTTCTAATATGATTAACAATGACAATGCTTACACATTTTTATATATTTTAAATATACATTTATATACTTTATATATTTATGCATATCTATATACACATTTTATATGTTTCAATTTATTAATTTTTCATTATGATTCATTCTATTTTATCCCTAGGAAATTTTTGTATTCCCTAAGGTCTTAAATAAGTTCTCTTATAATTTCTACTAAAATATTTATTTTTTATATTAAGATACAAGATCCATGTTAAGAGGGAGAAATCCAAGATGGCGACTGAGTGAAACAACTTTCCCCAGACGCTGTGATTTCGAACAAAATTTGCCATAAAAAGAGCTTATTAATAGAAGAAAAATACAACAAAAAAAGCGAAATTTGAACTACAACTAAAGAAGATTCAGAAAGTGGACCTAGGAGAGCAGGGGAGCTTTGTGGGTGGCACCACACCCTGCGCCAGGGCGGGTCAGCACTGCGTGGAAGAAGTAGGCTGTGGAGACAGGACCTGGAGCAACAGAGATGAGCCAGTTGCTGTGAGGTGCAAACTACACGGCGGACTCAGCAAATGGTCCAGGTGTGGCGTTGGCACCCACAGGTTTCCATGCCCTACCCAAGCGGAGATCCCCGCACCATCCACAGTGACTGGAACGTGGGGGATGATCAGTGTAAGCTCCTGCGAGTCAGCTTCTACACTCCATCCCAAGGATGGGACAGTGAGCGACTGCACAGCAGAGCCTGAAACAGGACAGCCGCGAATCCAGCTTATTGACGGAAGGAAGAGAAGGAATACTTGAAATGTGAATGTGAACTGGGAGCGCCTAAACAGACCCCAGGAGGAACAGGGAAGCGATGCGTGCCGGGAAACAGCTGCCGCCATCTTTGCCGCCAGCCCCTCCCAACCAACTTCCTGCCAGCTATCCAGACCATCATTGTCCTGTTGTTCCCCCAGTGACCAGAGGTGGAGCAGGCCGAATAGCAGGGAACCACCACAAAGGAGTGAAATTAGAAATAAACTCCAAGATACCCAAGTAACTGAGGAAGTGCATGGAGACTGAACACCACACTGCTGAATGAAGAGTGGGTCATAGAAGAAGTAAGGGGAGAAATTTAAAAATTCCTAGAAACCAATGGAAACAAAGACACAACATATCAAAACCTCTGGGACAGTACTAAGAGGGAAATTTATAGCACTGAGTGCCCACATAAGAAGAACAGAAAGTCACCAAATAAATAACCTAATGACACAGCTCAAAGCCCTTGAAAAACGAGAAGAAGCTAGCCCTAAAGCCAGTAGAAGATAGGAAATCATGAAAATCAGAGCAGAAATTAATGAAATAGAGAATAAAAAAACAATACAGAAGATGAACAAAACCAAAAGCTAGTTTCTTGAAAAAATCACCAAGATAGGTAAACCATTGGCCAATCTAACCAAAAGAAAGAGAGAATCAACCCAAATTACCAAAATAAGAGATGAAAAAGGTGATATTATCACTGACAGTATGGAATACAGAAGATAGTCAGAAACTATTTTGAAAAACTATACTCCAACAAAATGGAAGATCTAGAAGAAACTGACAAATTCCTAGACACATACAACCTCCCTAAAATGAGTCAAGAAGATATTGAAAACTTAAACTGACCAATAACAATCAAAGATATAGAAACAGCAATAAAGAGTTTACTATCAAACAAAAGACCAGGGCCAGATGGTTTTCCAAGTGAATTTTATAGAACATTTTTAGAAGAGCTAATCCCAATACACCTCAAGCTATTCCGTGAAATACAAAGAAACAGAACCCTCCCAAACACATTCTATGAAGCCAACATCACACTAATACCAAAACCAAATAAAGACAGCTCAAGAAAAGAAAACTATAGGCCTACATCATTGATGAACTTAGATGCAAAACTGCTAAACAAAATACTAGCAATGTGCATTCAAAACCACATCAAGAAAATTATACACCATGACCAAGTTGGGTTCATCCCAGGGATGCAAGGCTGGTTCAACATATGAAAAACAATACATGTAATTCACCACATAAACAGAATCAAAGACATAAATCACATGATCATCTCAATTGATGCTGAAAAATCATTTCAGAGAATTGGACTAGAAGGAATGTACCTCAACATCATAAAGGCAATATAGCCAGGCGTGGTGGCGCATGCTTGTAATCCCAGCATTCGGGAGGCTGAGACCAGAGGATCCGGGTCCGCGGCCAGCCTCAGCTACCTAGTGAGGCACTCCACAACTTAGTGAGACTCGGTTTCAAAATAAAGAATAAAAAATAGGGCTGGGGGTATAGCTCAGAGGTAGAATGCCCCTGAGTTCAATCCCCAGTACCACAAAAAAATAAAATAAAATAAATAAAGGCAATATACAATAGGCCCACAGCCAATATCATATTAATTGGAGAGAAACTGTGAGAGTTTCCACTAAAAACAGGAAGAAGACAAGGATGTCCATTATCACCTCTTCTGTTTAATATATACTCGAGACTCTAGCCAGAGCAATAAGGCAAGAAAAGGAAATCAAAGGGGTAAAAATAAGGAAAGAAGAACTAAAACTATCCCTTTTTGCAGATGACATGATATTATACTTAGAAGACCCAACAAACTCAACCAAAAAACTTACAGAACTGATCAACAAATTCAGCAAGGTACCTGGATACAAAATCAATCTTAAAAAATCAGAAGCTTTTCTATATGCCAACCATAAATCCACTGAAAAAGAAATCCAGAAAGCAATTTCACTCACAATAGCACCCCGTAAAATAAAATACTTAGGGATAAACCTAACCAAGGAGGTTAAAGACCTCTATAAGGAAAACTATAAAAATTTGAAGAAAGAAGTCGATGAAGACCTTAGAAGATGGAAGGATCTATCATTCTCTTGGATTGGCAGAATAAATATCATCAAAATGGCCATCCTCCCAAAAATGATCTACAAATTCATTGCAATACCCATGAAATTACCAAGGTCACTCCTCACAGATAGAGAAAAATCAGTCCTTAAATTCATCTGGAAAAACAAAAAGCCCAGGATAGCCAAAGTAGTTCTTAGCAACAAGAACCATGCAGTAGGTATCACAAAACCTGACTTCAAACCCTACTACAAAGCCACAGTAATAAAAACAGCATGGTATTGGCACAAAAACAGACACATAGACCAATGGAGCAGAATAGAAGACTCAGAAACAGACCCACAGGCTTACAGTCAACTGATTTTTGACAAAGGAGCCAAAAATGTACACTGGAAAAAAGATAGCCTCTTTAACAAATGGTGTTAGCAAAACTGGTTGACCATATGCAGGAAAATGGAAATAAACTCCACATCCTCACCCTGCACAAGAGTCAACTCAAGGTGGATCAAGGATCTGGAAGTTAGGCCAGAGGATGTCGGGGGCAGGGAGGCTGATCAGAGTTGGAATTTACACTTTGAGGAAACTCCTCCTCAGCAGCCACAGAGATTATGCAAAAACAGGTTCTATCTGTTATCTTGCTGAGACCCTCCCTGATCATGCAAGCCCACACAAGCTTACCTGATCCCCCTGACCCCACCCCTCACCTAGCTATTTAAGCAGACCCTTCCTTAATAAAGATTGAGGCTTGATCAGAATCCTGTCTTGCCTCCGTTCTTCGAGCCCCTTGTTTGCCTCCTTCATTCCTTTAGGTTAAGCTGCCTCGGTCTCCATTCCCAACCCCCACTGGCCGGGGCAAGAGACCTTGCAGCTACTTGAAGAGGGCATAGGACCAACACTTGAACACATAGGCACAGGTGAAAACTTTCTCAACAAGACCCCAAAAGCACAAGCAGCTCAAAGGAAGATCAATACATGGGATTGCATTAAACTGAAGAGCTTCTGCACAGCAAAGGAAACTATCAAGGACCTCAACAGAGAGCCTACAGAGTGGGAGAAGATTTTTGCCATTTACTCTTCAGATAGAGTTCTAATATCTAGGATATACAGAGAACTCAAGAAACTCACAGCTAAGAAAGCAAATAACCCAATCAAAAAATGGGCAAAGGATCTAAATAGACACTTCTCAAAAGAAGAAATACAAATGGCCAATAAATGTATGAGGAAATGTTCCACATCATTGGCAATCAGGAAGATGCAAATCAAAACTACCCTGAGATTTCACCTAACTCCAATCAGAATGGCAATCATAAAAAACATGAACAACAACACCTGCTGGTGAGGGTGTGGAGAAGTGGGAACCCTAATACATTGTTGGTGGGATTGCAAACTTGTGCAACCACTGTGGAAAACAGTATGGAGGATCCTCATATGAATGGGAATGAACCTACCATATAATACAGCAATACCACTTCTGGGTATCTACCCAAAAGAGTGGAAACCAAACTATCAAACCGATGCATGTGTATCTATGTTTATAGCTGCACAATTCACAATTGCCAAACTATGGAAACAGCCAAGATGTCCATCAACAGATGAATGGATTACAAAACTATGGGATATGTACACAATGGAGTTTTACTCAGCCATAAAGAACAAAATCATGTTCTTTGCAGGGAAATGGATGCAACTGGAAAACATTATGTTAAATGAGATTAGCCAGTCACAAAGAGTAAAGAAGCATATGTTCTCCCTAATATGCAGATGCTAGGGAGAAGATGAGGCATAGGAGGGTCTCCAGATGAAAAGGAGAGACCCTCAATAAGCAAAGAAGTTGATTAAATCGAAGGGGATGGACAGGGAGGGGAGACACCCTAAGGCCCATGATGTACTTTCACAACTATATCAAGGTCACTCACTGAACTGAACCTGAGAGGGACGGAGGGTGAGAGAGTGGGGTGGGAATTGGGGAAGTGGTCAAATGAGAAATGTGTGCAAATATGTCGTTAACAATTTGTACCTAACAAAGATGTATGCTTACAATGCACGAATTACTACAATAAAAAAAATTCATGTTAAGTTAATTTTTACATGGTTTGAGAAAACATAGTAGCTTTTCCCATATGGATAAATATTAGATAATATTTCAGCATTATTTGTCTGAAATACTACCCCTGCCCAACTAAATTACCTTCCTGTCTATATTGAAATTCAATTGACATATATGGATGTAAGTGTTTAAACTCTATTTATTACATTTATTTATGGGTCTGTGCTAATTGCTTTGACTATAAATATTCAAACCAAGTAGCATAATCTTACAAATTTGTTGTTTTTCCTTCAAAATTATCTTGACTATACTAGGTCATTTACATACCATGTAGTTTTCCTTTTTTAGAATTAGTGTGTGTGTGTGTGTGTGTGTGTGTGTGTGTGTGTGTAAATCTATGTAAATATAAAATGTTTATAAATACATCTAAACTACATATATGATATCTCAGCAATGTTAAGTTCTCAATCAATGAATATAATATTTCCACTTAGTCAAGTCTTTTAATTTCTTTCTTAAAAGTTTTGTAACTATATGTAGGCCTTGCACATATTTCATTTATATTTAGGTTAATGTAATTCATATTCAAAGATATTTACAATTTAACTTTTTGTTTTAATTTCTATTTATTAAATGTTAGTATATGGAAATATACTTGATTTTTGTTATTGACCTTGTATCCAATAACCTTGATAAATTTAGTTTTACTAAGTTTTTTATGTTAACTAACACTATATATATATATATACTATATATATATATATATATATACAATCATGTCTTCTGAAAATAGATATTTTAATGTCTACTTTTTAACCTATAGGCTACTCATTTTTTTCTTGTTGCAAAGGCTAATCTCTCTGAGTTAATGTTTAATAAAAGTAGTAAAAACAGGTATAATATCTTTATTCCAGAAATTAAAACATATTTAATTTCTTACAAAACATATTTAATTACTTACCACTAAGTATGATGTTCACTATATGTTCCCTTCTATTTTTAGTTTGCTGGGATTTTTAATTCTAAATGAATGTTGAATTTATCAAATTATTTTCTGTATTTTTTGAGATCATGCAATAGTACTCTTTTATTGAATAAATTTGGTGAATTACTCTGATTGCCCTTCACATGTTGAATCAAATTTGCTTTATTGAATAAATACTAGTCATAATTTATTATCATTTTGTATAATTTTGAATTTTATTTACTAATATTCTATAAAATACTATTTTTCCATGATAAGAATTATTCACCTGTAGTTTTTTTTTTTTCTAGTGATGTCTGTTATGGGGTGATTTATGTCTTCCCAACAGATATTGAGTTTTTAAGCCCCCATACCTGTGAATGTGATCATCTTTTAAAATAGAAGGTTTAAAGATATAATCAAGTAAAGATGAGGTCATTAGGGAGGGCTCCAATCCCATATGACTGGCGTCCTTATAAGAAAAGGGAAATTTTGACATAGAGAAAATGTCATGTCATGATAGAGACAGTAGTTGGAATATTGCCACTGCAGGGCAAGGAAAGACTAGAACTACAAGGAGCTGGAAGAGTAAAGGAAGAATCCCTCCCAACAGATTTCCAAGGGAGCATGACTGCTAATGCCTTTATTATAGACATATCTTCCATAATGGTAAGAGAATAAATTCCTGAGTCAAACCACACAAATTTGTGATAGTTTCATAATGGCAGCCCTAGATGACTAAAATTATGGTTTGTATGATTTTGAATCTAAGGTAAGGCTTGCTTCATAAAATTGTTAGAGAAGAGTGTTCTGTGTAGAAATCATACTAGCTCTTCATAAATGTCTAACAGCAGTTATAAGTACTATAACTCAAGAGGTTTTTATGTGGAACATAGTTGTAAATTAAAATTCTTTAAATGACATAGTACTATTTGAAATTTCAGTTTCTTTTTGGGTCAATTTTGATCATTTGTGTCTCATGGAACTGATCAATTTCATCTAGCTTTTCAAAATTTATTATAAGATTGCATGTGATATTCACTAATTATATTTTTAATATCTGAAGGATATTTGGGATGCCTATAAAAACAAAGAAGCCTACCAAGTGCTTTGATTTGGTGTAAAGAATGTGAGATAAGCATTTTGTCTTTTATCTATAACGTTATCATTAAACTCTGAGTACTGGACCTTTAAACTTTTTTTTCACTGACATAAGCAGGTCCTTGAATCTATATAGGACTAATTTCCCTATATTTGGTACTCATATCTTTCCAAGGTCTCCAGCTTCCTAACAAGTCTATACTTATCAGCTACATCACAAATTTAAAGGGTCAGTATAAAAACTAGCAGAATGTCCAGTTTAGATTTCTTTATAATATAATAGAGACAAAAATGTTAAAGAAGTCCTGAATCAGAACTGTAAGTAAATATTTTGCATCTTCCACTAATGCAAACTATTTCAGATTTACTTATTAACTTGGAATGAAAAGTAATAAATTTGCCAAATCAATTACTACATATCATGAACCTAAGACCTTATCAATTTCTAACAAAACACATGTGTACTCACACTTAGAAAAACAGATGTTATGGGGACAATTTACAGTTATTTTCCAGGAGCATTCAATTTCTCCAGGGGTAAGACTGGGAAAGTAAACAAAAATATGGTAGGGACCCCTACTCCTGCTTTTTTGTCTTTAATGACTTCATTAATTCCTACCATTCCCCCAAAATGTTATATCATACGTTAATTTACTTTTAGTTGGCACAACTAGGAGGAGAGCGGCATAGAAATTTCAAAAGTTCCCACTTAGTATTCCCCACTAAGATGACTCTTATACTCCGGTCAATGTAAATGCTATTCCAATAGTACCAAGTAGTAGGTAGATGAGACTATTGTAATTAAACATACCCTAAACCCTAGAACATGTAAGCATGTCTCACTACAGGGAAAATGGAACTTTGCAGATGTAATTAAGGTAATGGGTTTTAAGATAGGATGATTGGCCTTGTTAATACAGGTGTGTCCAATATAATCACATAAGCCCTTAAAGCAGAGAATATTCCATTCAGCTGGAGACAGAGAGATACATCAGAAGGAGAAATGAGATATTTTAAGTGTGAGAAGGATTTAACACATTCTTGCTGATTTAAGAATGGGGGAGATAAAACCAGGCATGGTGTTGCAAATCTGTAATTCTAATATTTGAGAGACCTAGACAGGAGGATTGCAGGTTCCAGTCCCTCAGCAATGTAGCAAGACTTCCAACAACATAATGAGACCCTGTTTCAAAACACAACCAATAAAAATAAAATAATAAAAATAAAATAAAATGGGCTGCGAGTGTGGCTCAGAGGGAGAATGCCCCTGCATTCAGTCCTCAGTGCCAAAAATAAATAAATAAATAAGGTAACAACAGAAAAAAAATCAAAAACATGGCCTGAGCTGAGATAGGCTCTTCTCTGACAGACATCAAAGAAGTAGAATCTCAAGCAGCACCCAAAAAAAACAAAGCAAAACAAAAACAATAGCAAACTAAATTCTACTAACAAGGATACTCCATAAAGAAGTTTAACATTGCCTACCCATTGATTTTGACCTTGTGAGACCTAAACAGAATCAGCAAAGCCAATGTGCTAGACTTCTGACCTATAGAACTACAAAATGATTAATTGGTATTGATTTAAGCTGATAAATTATATTATGGAAAATAATACCTCCCTTTTCTCTAACATGTGGTCATTCAAATAAACCACCACAGGGCACTTTCAGGAGGGAATGTGAGATATTCTAGCACTTTATGCAGTTACAGGATAGTTCCTCCTCTGGGCTCAGTCTCTGTTAAGTCAGTGGGTTCTGAATCTGAAAATTGGCTGCAGTTCAGAAACTGAGTAAGAGGTAGTAAATTTTTATTGGGCTGACCATCCTTGGCCCTTTATTTCTGCAGCATTTGGGTTCTATATGTTAAGTAGCATGTTTGTTGGCAGCCAAACTATTTTTCTCCAAAAGACACCATGCTCTGTTAAACATCTCTGTAATTTCCTGAAAGATCAATCTCCTTATATGCCCCTCTGATCTTTTTGACAATTAAGGTAATTTTAGCCTCCCAGTTCCTGATGTTTGAGTATCACTTTCTGGCCTCCATTATTTCCAGATACCAACCTCCCTATGGATGTTACAAACCCAGTGCTGTAACTGCCTTTCCCATCTTCAGTCTTGTCCTATAAAGGAAAATGAACACTGAACTTGTTACTAATGCTGGTATCTTTCTCATCAGAGGTCCTAATGGCCTTAGTGAATAGAATGCCCTCTGAACCTTCCTGGGGGCCTAATCATCTGCTGGATCTTCTGTTTTCACATAGCTAATCTAGCACACTCACTCCCTCAGCATCTTAATCCCTTCCTATAAGTATGCTAGGACAATCAGGTATTTCTACTTTACTCAGTGTTGACCATCACTTTTCTTAAGAGCCACCCTGACAATGAGTTTTTCTTTTCTCCTAAGGTCCTTGCCAGAGTGATAAATGCCACATGCTAGAAAAGGGCTCCCAATTATTATGTTTTGTTTATTCAGTCATATTCCAGTCTTCTTCATCAAGTACCTGCATGGCAGGCAAAAGACAAGTCTTTTATGGGGGTACCTGCTGAATTTAACAGGGATGATTCCTCTACAGCATTATTCAGCACAGGAGAAGTACTAGCTCCCAGAAGAAAAAGAAAGAAACTGAAGAAGTCACAAAAAATGGAAAGACTCCCCATACTCATGGATTGGAAGAATATTGTCAAAGTGTCCATACTACTCAAAGTAACCTATAGATTCAAAGCAACCCTTATCAATAATCCTTACCACTAATATTCTTCACAGAAGTAGAAAAATCAATCCTAAAAATCATAGGGAATTACAAAATAGCATGAACAGGACAAAGCAATCCTGAGCAGAAAGAACAAAGCTGGGGCATCACACTACTACCTGACCTCAAAATACATGACAAGACTATTATAATGAAACATCACAATATTGCCACAAAAATATATCAGTGGAGGAAAACAGAGAACACAGAAATAAATGCATGCACTTACAGCCAACTGAATTTTGACAATGGTGCCAAGAACTTACAATAGAGAAATAATAGTCTCTTCAATAAATGATACTGGGAAAACTGGATTTTCACATGCAGAAGAATAAAGCTAGATCCCTCTCTCACCATATACAAAAGTCAACTCAAATGGATTAAAGACTTAAGTGAAAGTCCCCCAAATTATGTGACAAGTAGAAGAAAACAAGGAAACTAAGATATTGGCTTGAGTAAGAAATTTTTGTATAATACTTCAAAAGCAAAAATAACAAAACCAAAAGTAGATGAATGAGACTATGTTAAACTAAATAATATCCTCATAGCAAAGAAAGCAACCAACAGAATTACAAAAAAAAACTTACAGAATGGTAAAAATATTTGTAAATGTTGCATCTGAGAATGGATTAATATCCAAAATATATAAGAAATTCAAACAATTCAATAGAAAAAAATCTGATTTTAAAAAGTGGGCAAGACAGGCCTGGTAGCACGTAATTGTAATCCCAATACTTGGGAGGCTGAGACAGGAGGATCACAGGTTCCCAGGCAGCCTTAGAAACTTGTGACTCCCTCCGAACTTAGGGAGACCCTGTTTTAAAATAAAAGAATAAGGCTGGGGGTATAAATCAGAGGTAGAATGCCCCTGAGTTCAATTCCCACAAAAAAAAAAAAAAAAGTGGACAAAAATTTAACAGACATTTTCAAAAAATGAAAAATGGCCTAGAAATATGTAAAAAATTGCTCAAGATCATAAATCATTAGGAAACTACAAATCACAACCACATTGTGATATCAAGCAAGATATGACCATATATTTTCATATTCCCCATAATTATTTTTTCCTCGTGAATATGGTTCCAATTTTCTGTTCATTTGTATCTCTAGTAAATTTTATTGGGCATTCACCATTATGAACTTTACATTTTTAAGACTTTTTAAAAATTTCTTTAAACACTATTGGATTGTTTATGACCAGTAAGTAAGATCCTTTTAAGTTGTTTTTCTATGTATTTCCATTAATTCAAATTCCTCTTAAAATCTACTAACTCATTCTCTCTAAATTCCACTTTATCTTCTTAAATCAAGGGATTGCTAAACCAGTTTTGGGTTCTCCCTTCTCACAACATAATCTACAACCTCAGTCATGGTAGATTTCATTTGTTTGCCTTTTCTCAGTCCTACGCTTCCTATTGACCAATGCCTGACTACTAGTTTCTAATTTCTTGTCAAATTTTTAATTAATAATAGAAGAAGGTTAGTTTTATACCATCTTACTCCCTTAAGGCTAGTATCAGATGTCTGAGTTTCTCAGCTTTAAAACTAGTATCATTTTTTATTATATGTAAATATATGGTGAATTTTATTATTCAAGTTATTTTATCTTCTTCCCTAGCATTAAAAATCACTCTTCCTCTGTTCCTTGCCTCTTCTTTCACACTTTTTGTGTATCTTTTGCCTCTCATTTTGTTGAGATTTTAGGACAGATTCATATGATTGTTTGCCTGAACAAGGAAAGCATCAAAATCAAGTTTAGAAAAATAACAAAAAAGAAAACATAATTAAAATCCATTCATTAAAGCATATGTCTATATCTTCCAAACAGTTTCAGTATTCCTCAGCTAATAAAATTGTAATTCACACTTAATAAAACATGAAAGAGTTAAACTGTCAAACCAATGTGAAACAGAAAATGTTTGGTGTTTAACCTTAACTACTGAAAGCAGTGCAGAAATCAATGATTCCATGCAGAAAGCAAATATCATGTAAAGATCTTTGAAAAATGCAGGAAAAGATTTCTGATAACATCTGTGTTAGAGGTACGTTGTTTCACACCAAAAGCAATGGACTTTTAAAACCTCTATCTCTACAACAACACAGAGAAGTCATAAGTTTTTATAGAACACACATTTGCAGAATTCTAAGATAGCAAAACCATTAACTACTATATATATTCCATATATAGACAAGTAAAGGAAAACATAAATAGGTTAAGATTAAATTCTTTGAGATCAGCAAATGTCTTATTCATTGCTTTATATTTTAAATACCATGCACAAACTGGAATCACACTAAATACTGATGAATTAAATTTCACTGAAAATTTGGGAATTTTTTAATTAAAGAAAGTTTCATTTGAGGTAGAGTACTTGAAAGTTGATAGAAGAAATAGACTATACATTTCCTAGCTGTAATCCCAGCATTCGGGAGGCTGAGACCAGAGGATCCGGGTTCGCAGCCAGCCTCAGCTACCTAGTGAGGCACTCCACAACTTAGTGAGACTCGGTTTCAAAATAAAGAATAAAAAATAGGGCTGGGGGTATAGCTTGGAGGTAGAATGCCCCTGAGTTCCATCCCCGGTACCGCAAAAAAAAAAAAAAAGAAAAGAAATAAAAGCAGAAATAATACACAGCATTAGCTTGTCTTTTCCTATCAATAGATAAAAGAAATTGCCATGAAATTTCCTAAAGGAAATATTATGTTCCTAGAATTTGAAGATAATTGAAGTAGTTTCTTCTCTTAATGTCAACTGCATTGGGAAATCTGAATAATATAACTGGAACAGAATGTACCAAATAAGAAGAAAATTTTGTGAATTATCAAAATAGAAAACATTAGCATATAAAATAAGTCAATATTTTAATTATGCCACTTTTATCCTACTGTTCATAATTTTTAAGACATACTAAATATTAAATTGGAAAAGGAAATTGAAGAAGATAAAGCCAATTTTGTGTGTTTGTGTGTGTGTGTGTGTGTGTGTGTGTGTGTGTGAGTGGGGGTGGGGGATGAATAACTTTTACCTCCTTCAGCAACAGAAGACATAAGTACTCCCAGCAACCCACAAGATGAATATCTCTAATAAAATGTATCTATTAATGTTATTTAATACTTCTGTAACAATCTTTACTTTTCTGAGGTTTTCTTGGTTTACTGATACCACTACCACTTACAAATGAGTTAGTGTCCCGGTTTTGTTTTGTTACCATTAGTGAATTACTCAGAAGCAAATATAGTTGTTATCAAGGTAACTATTTTCTTAATCTAACAATATTTGTACTTTCCAAAGGAAACAAAAATAGAAACTAAATAATTTTAATGGCTATTACCTGTTCTATATTAATTAGTCTGTTACATCCTTTTCTAAGTATTTTATATTTGTACTAATATATATACCCACCACTTATTGATATTGTCTTCAACAAATGAAAGATAAAGTTTATAAAGTAAATGTGAACAACTGAAACTAATTGGAGCTAGTCTTGAAAGCTCTATGTAAGCAATGAAGATTTTTCAAATGGCTGAATAGAGGACACAGCCCTCCTCTCTAAAGAAGAATCAACAGTAGGTACGATCGCTGCCTTTAGAGGTGAGCGATTATGGGATAATACAAGCAGGAAAAAGCAGAAACCTTGTAAGATTCAGAGACCTGGCGCAACAGTATAGTAAGAGAAAGAAAAGATATCAGCACTTGCCACCCAACTCCAAGGTTGGAGAAGAAGGAGTCTTCTCTGTGCAGGGGTAAGAATGAAAGAAAGAGCCCCAGTAAACTCTACCAGTACGGGTTCTGGCAATCCTAGTCATTACACAGTTTCACAACCCTCACAGGCTAACAGCCAAGCTAGAAGTAACCTGAAACCTGCCTTGCTTTGGACAAAGGTTTCACATCACCTCCCAGTGACCCCTGCTGTGGTATACCCAGGAGCCATATTAAGAAGGAAAATGTTATCTGAGTTGGAGCTTTTCTAGGGCCAGAAACCCTGCAAATTTCCATTTCCGAGACTTCAGACGCTAGAACAACTCTGACTTAACCCTGCCAAGATCCTCACATCATAGGGGATGGGTACTGAGACATGGAGAAGAATAAGGCTCTTCCCTCCGTAACTGGGAGACTGGGGAGCCTGCCCTCTGAAACCAGGGGTGTGACTATCACACGTGGATGCATACAGGTGCCAGAACTTCACCTATACAGTATGCACCAACCTTTCCCCCAGTGCATGCTGGGACACCTGTCACTTGCAGAGCAAGAACAACTCTGGTTCCACTGCTGCCTGCTCACAGGGTGTGAGGAGGAGGCTCAGATCTAGACTTTCTGCCCATCTACTAAAAGTAGATAACTTCTTCTGACCTTGATTAGGTCAAAAATGGTTTCCCTTTATGGGAATATATTCTCCAAAGACCAATGGATTCTCATGCTCAAGATTTCCATTTTCATGATAGTGCCAGGGCCACCATCATGAGATATGTCATGATAAAATCTACCTTCTGAACAGCTGTGAAAAGCCCAAAGGTATTGTTTATATAAGCAGAGCACTTGCTGTCTTTGGGCCTTTCTTCTTGTTGACTCCTACATTTGTCAGGCCCTGCCTATAAATCACAAGATTCCTCATATCTCAAAGTACCACACCAATGCTCTGGAAACCTGTCTCAGTTGTATTTCATTTCTCCTTCTGCTCTCTCCAGAGAACTTCTAGCAAATCTGTGACCTGTCTTCCCACTTTCACACCCAGAAGAACCATTAGGAAATGCCTGCTTAGGTATGTGTGGCCACAAGGTCCACATGAGTAGCATCCTGATTAGGTCAGGACCACATGGGTTGTGCAATGCTTACCTCCAGGGGGCACCATACATACAGGCTATAGCATAGACTGGTGTAGTATAGTGCATGGTCCCATGTAGTGGTCCTGCCCAGTACCATGATCTTTAGTTCTTTGATGTTCTGAGTTTCTGTGCCTTTCATTCACTCCATGAATATAACAGTATTTTTTTTTATTTTCTGACATCTAGAAGTACTATATCTCTGAAAATATTTCTATTAATCCATTATTTGATTAAAAATTCTGTTGTTTTTTTCCAGTTTTCTCATTCTTTATTCCCATTGTGTTCTTAAACCTCTCAAAACTTTTATTATCTATCCCCTGCATTTCTATTAGCCTCCCTTCAGGCCTCTCTTTTTTTCGTACCCAGTCTAGACCCTTTATTCCATCACCTCAGAAACTGCCACAGACACTAACCACCGGCTCCTTCCTTCTCCATGTTTGCATTTCATGGACTCCATGACCCACTAAGCCTGGATCAAGTCTCTCCTATTTGTATCTTCAGTTTGGTTCAGTTCCTTGCAATACATATTCCACTGAATGCCTAATAAAAAAACAGACACAAATAAATCATTTTTGTTGTATCCAAGTGGATGCTCTCAAGGAAAATAAGCACACGGCACTCATTAATATCACAAGAAAGGGGAATTCAAGTGAGCAATAAATTCATTAAAGATGGTAATTCCAGCGAAGGAAAATCCAGCAGCCATGAGATTAGATACACTGCATATGTCTGAACTCTTTTCTCTTCTGGACTCTTGGTGAATTCAATCTTTTGCTTGTTCATTGATAACTTTTATCCCTATTCCCCTTAAAATTGCTTAAAACCTGTCTACCCTTTTTAAAAATTAACCCTGGCCAGAGCCCCTCTCAGCAGGCACCATTACTTCCTTCTTCACAGAGGAAATTGAGGTCATCACCCATACATACCCTCAATTCATCATTCTAAGCCCTATAAACTAACCTAATTTTATACCATGCTGCTTTATTTCCAGTTTCATAGGAAGTTTTGTCCTTCCTCATATTTAATACTAAGCTCTCCAGTCATGCTTTGCTCTCAACCTCTATCTCTTTATGATTTTATTTATTTTTTTATTGATGCATTGTAATCATACATCTTTGTTAGGTACAAGCTGATAAAGGCATATATGCACACATTTCCCACTTAACCCTTCTTCAATTCCCACCCCACTCCCTCGCCTTCCCTCCTTCTCAAGTTCAACTTAGTGATTGACTTTGATATATTTGTGAAAGTACATCATGTACATTAGGGTATTTTCCTACCCCCATCACCTTCAGTTAAGTCACCTTTGCTCATTTATGGTTTCTCCTTCTTCATCTAGAGTCCCTCTTATGTCCCACTTTCTCCCTAGTTTATTAGGGAGAGCATACGATTTTTTTACTTTTTATGACTGACTAATTTCACTTAGAATAATGTTCTCCAGTTCCATCCATTTCCCTGCAAATGACATGATTTTTTTCTTTTTATGGCTGAGTAAAATTCCATTGTGTACATATCCCATAGTTTTGTAATCCATTCATCTGTTGATGGACATCTTGGCTTCTTCCATAGTTTGGCAATTGTGAATTGTGTGGCTATAAACATAGATACACATGCATCAGTCTGATAGTTTGGTTTCCATTCTTTTGGGTAGGTACCCAGAAGTGGTATTGCTGGATATGTTAGGTTCATTCCCATTCATCTGGGGATCCTCCATACTATTTTCTAAAGTGGTTGCACTAATCTGCAATCCCACCAACAATGTATTAGGGTTCCCACTTCTCCGCACTCTTCACCAGCATTTGTTGTTTGTTGTGTTTTTGATGATTGACATTCTAATTAGGGTTAGGTGAAGTCTCAAGGTAGTTTTGATTTGCATCTCTCTGACTGCTAATGATGTAGAACATTTCCTCATACATTTATTGGCCATTTGTATTTCTTCTTTTGTGAAGTGTCTATTTAGATCCTTTGTCCATTTTTTGATTGGATTATTTGTTTTCTTAGTTGTGAGTTTGAGTTCTCTGTATGTTCTAGATATTAGACCTCTATCAGAGGAGTAGCTGACAAAATTTTTCTCCCACTCTGTGGGCTCTCTGTTGAGGTCCTCGATAGTTTTCTTTGCTGCACAGAAGCTCTTCAATTTAATGCAATCCCATGTATTGATCTTCCTTTGAGTTGCTTGTGCCTTTGGGATCTTGTGGACAAAGTTTTTACCTGTTCCTATGTGTTGAAGTGTTGGGCCTATGTCTTCTTCAAGTAGCTACAAGTTATCTGGCCTGACTTCCAGGTCTTTGATCCACTCTGAGTTGACTCTTGTGCAGGGTAAGAAAGTGGGGTTTATTTCCATTTTCCTGCATATGGTTAACCAATTTTGCCAACACCATTTGTTGAAGAGGCTATCTTTTTCCCAGTGTATGTTTTTGGCTCCTTTGTCAAAAATCAGCTGTTTTGTTTCTGAGTCTTCTATTCTGCTCCATTGGTCTATGTATGTTTTTGTGCAGATACCATGCTGTTTTTATTATGGTGGCTTTGTAGTATATTTTGAAATCAGATATTGTGATGCCTCCTACATGGTTCTTGTTGTATCTTTTGTCAGAGACATGATTTCTTTAACAATCATCTCCTTTCATTATACTATAATCTGTCCTCTATTAGCTTCCTCCCTTCTGCATAAAAAATGTAGCCAAGCAACATCATTTTTATCTCAGCACCACTATTACTTTCATTTCAGCCTGAGAAATTCACTTCCTAGTACCACGTTTTCCATATGGTCCAGGTTAGAGTTTTTCAGAGAGAGAACCTCAGATAAGAATTAGGTTAATGTGAGACAGATATGACATTCTCTAGAAACATTTGACATATGAGAAATATGTAGAGAGATGAGAGTCTCCATGGCTTTCAGGGAAGGTCTCAAGACCTGTCTTCTTTCTCCTGAAAGTCTGAGACTGTTGCTGGGCCTTCCCCACATATTACTAAGACATGTAACAGCTTCCAGACATTTAACAGTTTTTTTGTTTGTTTGTTTGTTTTTCGGTACTGAGGATGGAACCTGGGGGCATTCTACCTCTGAGCTACAGCCCCAGCCCTATTTTATTCTTTATTTTGAAACAGGGTCTCACTAAGTTGTGGAGGGCCTCACTAAGCAGCTGAGGCTGGCCACGAACCCGGATCCTCCAGTCTCAGTTTCCCAAATGCTGGGATTACAAGCATGCACCACCATGCCCAGCTTATTTAACAACTTTTGAGAAATGTTTGCCTTGGTGTTTTAGATTGAGATCGTCAGGGCTAATTTCTCTACCTTTGAGTAACAGCACTCCTTATCCCCAGTGTCAGCTTCCCTAAGCTTTCCTTCAATTTTCCAACAAATTCTGTAAATCTTTAATTGTATATTAAACCCATGAGACACAGAGTACAGAGAATGGTGCATTTTCCCTAGATGGATTCTGAGGGAATATACTTGACACCCCCCTGAATCTCTTCTAATAAATGTCACCAATGATCTCCAAATTAATTAAACCCTGCACATTTCCATCTATGTCTGATCTCTCTGAAACTATTACCAGTGTTGATCATTGTTTCCTTGAATCTTCTTATCCCTATGGAACTTTGATACTAGCAGAAGAGATATTCATATAATATATATATAATTTTACATATATAATAGGATATGATATGCTGGAAAAGGGAAAAAAACTTCACTAGTATAGGGAGGAAAAAGCAACTGGATCTCACACAATAAATTATTATGAAGGATTCCCTTTGAATAGCTCCATAAACTCCCTTACCACACTAAACGCTTTTGGGGCCTCCAAGCAGTACCTGGGGTATCTTGGACAGTATTGGCATATATAATGACTTTTTCCCTTCCTCTCTTTTTATTTTATCCTCTGGGATATAATTGAACCATTTTCAAAAACAGATGTTCCTGATTCTCTATACTCCATGTCTTTATGTTTCTGACTAAAGCTCCAAGTGAGGAACAAAGGGAAAAGTGAGTTTAAAAAAAAAAACAAACTTTCATGATAAAACCCAAAGGTTCCAGGCTCAAAGGCTAAATTTATTCAAATAATATCTTAAGTCAAAGGCAAATATTTTGACAATTCCATAATTAGGGTACATTACAGAGTAATATCAATTGTATACAAAGAGTAATTCACAACTATTACTTAAAGGGAAAGAAATCAAATGAAAAAATGTATATGTAAAACATAATCATATTAGATTGGATAATTTAGGAAATCTAGGGTGAGATTCTCAACTCTATTATAATGTAATATGTAGTAGGCCAGATACTAACAATCAATTTAGCATGTGAGATTCACTCTTCCATAATATTTGACTACAAAGATATCTCACATGCTGTAATTATAGATTGAAAATTTCCATAATTAAAAAAAAAGTTAGGTCAACATCATATACATGTACCCCACATAATCTAGCCCATTTGGTCAATATCTTAACTATTATATAATACTGAGAAATCAAATATGAATTTGTAAAATAGACGCAATAAGAAAATGTCTTAAATCTTCCAAGATAAAATCAGATGTGGAAATTCTGTGTATAGTATAATAGGCCTAAATAAGGAGTACTGTATCTTAAATAAACAAGAATTTGAGTATTATAGTGATTTTGGTTGATTACATCATAATCTGAATTTAGAAAGTCTATGATGTTACCATAGAAACAGTTTTTTCTTAAATGTAGTTGTGGATATTCTTTAAGTAAAAATTAAATTAATCAAATGAAGGGGTACAATGATGAAAACATCTAGAAGCCTAAGTAACAATTTATTCTGTTTACCTACAAGAATTAAGAAGAGTGGTATGAAAAGGAAGAGCATACAAACTAGTCTGCTAAAATGAATATATACAGAATATTTTCAAAATGAATTGTAGATGCTCTGAAATCCACCGAGAATAATATGAACTTCAAAATTCCAGCCAATTCACTTCAACCAGTGAAAATAGGACCATAAAACACTCAGATGCCTATTTTCAGTTTTTAAAGTTCAGGTAAAAGAATTAGTTTTTCTAAAAATTTCCTAGCATATAGGAGATAATAAATGTCTGGGACCTAAATGAATGAATAAAAGAAATAGCCTGCAACGCAGAAATGCTAGAGTGACAACATTGTGAGTCAATAAGCCCTGGGAAATAGTATTCTATCTCTGCTGTTCCTAATCCAGTTAAAAAATAGGAAAAAGAAAAGCAAATGGAAGGCATAAAACATACCACCTTTAATGCCTCAGATTCTGAGAAGGGAGAGTGAGTCTTAGTAACTGTAGGAAGGAAGGCAGTTGTTTTAATCAACTTTTTCATCTCTGTGACCAAAATACCTGACAAGACAACATAGAGGAGGAAATGTCTACTTGACTCATGTTTCAGAGCTTCATTCTATAGTTGGATAACTCCAAGGGAAAAAACCACAGTAGCAAGGCATGGCAGAGGAATACCATTCTTGTCACATGGTGGCCAGAAGCAGAAGGGGGGAAGGGACAAACATAGTCCCCAAGGCTACTCTTCTATCCATCTACTACCTCAACCTATGCCCAGCCTCCAAACTGTCTATATTGCTTAACAAATGAGTTTTGGGGGACATTTTAAATCCAAACCATAACAGCAGGTTTCCTAATTGTGAACCTAGATTTCAATAAACACCAACCTAGTCATAAGCACAACCTACCACAGACCATCTCATATGGGAGTCTGCATTTGTGAAAGTTAACATGGAGAAATAGAGCAGAATGTACACTCTTTGCAATCAGAGTATCAGGTATAAATCCAATGAGAAAGATGGAAAGAAATGACTAAGCCAGCATATTCAACTTATTCTCTCAAAATTTATCAGTCACACAATCCACGCGCTCTCTCCAAAAAGAAGCACATGAAGATGGGAAGTTAAGCCATGATTGTAATCTGAGATGGATACCACCCACCTGAAAAGAATCATAGGATAGTGAAATGAGTCCACTTCACTCTAATTGTGAGGGAACTTGGGTTCTTTTATAATCAACTGAGCATGAGACATAGTCAATATATTCTTATAGAAGAGGTTAAATCAGATTACTTTCCATCATTCATTCATTTAATAACCATTTATTGGCATGTACTAGTTACAGAAATTCTTATAGATATTGGGGTTGTGAGGATGAAGAAATAAACATAGTTTCTATCCTAATGAGATTTATAGCCCACAAGAAAAACATCAATTGAATAAGGACTTCTAATCCAGAATACTGTTAGAAGTAGAGAGTATTCTGGAAGCTTATAAGTTATAAGTTTCACGATGTGAAACTGAAGAATTCTACCCAAGAGACTCAACATCAAAGTGGAGAGCCAAAGTGTAGGCAAGAACTAGCCAAAGAAATGGGAGAAAGGGTTTTCCAGGCAAACAGGCAGTAAGTATATTGGCCTAGAGCAAAGAACGAGAGTGTGGTATAGTTAGCAAACAAAAAGAAGTTCAGAAGGGCTAGGATGTCGTGAGGATATGAGAGAAGATAGAGATTCTGTTAAAGAAATAATCAAGGAAACAATATTTAGGTTTGTATTTGGCAAAAATCATTTTGGCTTCAGAAAGGAGAAATCATTAGAACATGAAGTTAGGGGCACTACATGCAGTATTTAGGTGTTAATAACTGCAATATTTTAAACAAAAGAATTAGTGGCTTGGATAAGAGGACTAGATATAAAAGGAGATTTTGAAAACTGTACTTAAGAAATATTTTGTATGTAGAAAAACCAAGATTTGGTTATCATGAAGAGACATTCAATAAGAGGATGAAAGAAATGAACATTAATATACTTTTGCCTTAAAAAAGTAGATGCCGGTGCCATTCAATAAAATAGAAGCACAGGTAAAGATGGTTTGGGGAAGACAAAATGACTAGTATATGTTGGTACATTTTTTATACAGATTCTCATTTCCAAGTGGAAATGACCAGTAAGCACTTTAGTACGTAAGTCTAGAGTTTAGGAAAATTAGTTGGACTGGAAATAGATTGGCAATCAATGACATATAAATGGTACCTGAAGCTATAACCATTTTAAATTAGTTAATTTAGTAGTGTAGATTCAATAAATAGTATTATTATTTATTTAACTACTGCTGTCTTCAAATTCACTGTGTAAGATTTCACCTCTTTATTTACCACATCTAACATTTTTTCTAAGGGCCTATGAACTTTTAATCATTTTAATTTTTATAAGGAATAATATTCTTTTTAGTCACATGTATAAAATATATATATAAACTTTTTATAATATATTAAGTGTGCTATATTATAGATTTTGACCAACCCAAACAATATCTATACTTTTCTGCCAAATAAAAGTAGAAGAAAAAGAAAAAAACTAGTGAAGTCCGTCATAAAGAAATTCTGTTTCAGGTATTGGAAAAAGAAAAAGGAAGAGGGATGATTTTGCATATGCTCAAAACAATTATTGAAAAATCTTAAGATCATTAAGAGAAAAACAAAACTGATCTTTTCATACTCTTCTCTGGTTCAGATGTGATTCTTCAAATAACTTTTAAAAGTAATAAATTACTTCATGGAAAAGAAAATTTAATGAATAACTATCCAAAAATATTTGAAATTTAATATAAGGATGTTCCTATAGATGCAATTTAGAGTTCTCAAAAATTAATGTAAAACATTCACTCAAACAAGTATTCTAATCAAACCTTGAGTACACCAACTGGAAAAGAGAAAAATAAATACATCTTGTGAAATATCTCCAGCTGTTATCACACTTGTTCAATATTGATGGAATGCCCATAGCGTATAAGGTGTTAAACTTAACACATCCATAGCAGTTCTTGGTCCACAGGAATTTAATTTTACTGTATATATAAAAAATAGGTGCAATATCTATGTAAATTGACTTTTTAAACCTAACGTTGTGTTTTGGTCTTATCTCCCACTCAGTTTTTCTTGCACACCAGTATGCCTACAGAACTGCAGTCTTAAATTTTCCCTCTGTATTTTCTACTTATTTCAAAATGCTGAATAAGCACTTTAAGGAGGTTATGCTTAAAAAATTCCCATCCCACCTGCTAACCCTCTTCACCCGCTATAGCTGAGACCATCCCTATGGACCAACACCCTCATCCAAAAGCATATATTTCAGAAGGTATCCAGCACATGATGTACGTTCACAAATATATCAAACTCAGTCACTAAACTGAACTTGAGAAGGAGGAGAAGGGAGGCAATGAAGCCAGAATTGAGGAAGAGTTAAACGAGAGATGTGTGCCTGTATGCCTTTACCAACCTGTACCTAACAAAGATGTATGATTACAATGCACCAATAATAAAAAAAAAAAAAGAAGGTATCCAGGAGTCTGTCACCCAGACACTCTCTCATTCTCTCTCTCTCTCTCTCTCTCTCTCTCTCTCTCTCTCTCTCTCTCTCTCTCTCTCTCTCTCTCTTACATACACACACACACACACACATACACACACACACACACACACACAATTAATAGATCAGGCCAGTCAACACTGTCTTCAGAAACAAAACGTGAAAATACAAAGAGAATGAGATATTGAAAACCAGAGCTAAAAAAAAAAAAAAAAAAATACATCAAAGGAAATCCTGATTGGAGGCTATAAAGGTTCTCAAGAAGCAGTTATGATAAATCATAAAGTTTATTTAGAACAAGATATGATATTTTTTATTTCATGTTAATTTTTGGTTTCTGCTTTTTACTTTTAATATACACAGAGGGAAAGAACCTTTTGCTAACAGGGAATAGAATCAGACACAGCAATAAAGATGGCGCAGGGAGAACGCTACCAAGTCACATTAATGGCAAAACTATAGGAAGCACATGCAGGAGTCCTACTACTAGGTTCCCAGTACTGCAGTGGGTCCAGCACTGACCTAGTAATGCATTGGTTCTGGGATTTCTGTGCAAGTTTTATTTCTCTTGCCTAGGACCACAGTGAACATTTTATACTATTATAGAAGTGTCAGGATCAGGATGGAAGACATCAGCAACACCAGCCTATACTTAGTAGCTATGGGGGTCTAGAGGAAAGGGCTCTTTTGTAGAATTCATACATCCAACCCAGCTACCATATAACTTCCACCATTATCACCCCAAGTGAAATGTTCAAATCAACTCTCCCTTTGCTGATTGAATCTGTCACTTGAAGTACAAAGAACCCAGCTTAAATGGGATTTACTCTACTTTTCCCTCAAGTAAAAAAAATGGGCTGAGGTATTTCAACTCTAAGATTACTTCAAATGCAATCAGTTACTATTTTCTTTAAATTTTCTGTAATTTTGTTTTTTACTAATATCTAATACATCACTCTGTTTCTAGGGATGATTTAATTCTGTGTGGATATGCCTATTCCAAGAAACATGAGATTTCTGTATTTGTATTTTAGACTTATTTTAACTCTACCCTTATATATATATGTATATATATATAAATATGTATTAAATACATATATTTAGATCAAAAGTGTCGTTCTCTGAAGTATAAATGGCACAAAGATAAAATACTTAGTCTCCTTAAGTTACACATAATCTATGAGACAAAAATTATAATAAAGTGAAGGTTATGACAGAGAAGAACACAGAGTGGAATGGAAGCATATAGGATTGATGTCAAACCCAAATTTGGTGTTTGAGGATCAGAAAAAGCTTCCTGGAGAAAATAACAGTTATGTTGAGCTTTAAAGAAGAGAAAATAGCCAGATAAGGGAAACATCAGAGGGACATTCTAAGAGAAGAGCTGTGGAAAAATCAGCTATTGAGAGAAAGCAGAGCTTCACAATAGTGGTGATGAAGCATTTTAAAATCATAGACCACTTGGGAGGAGTCCAAGACCTGCAGCCCTCCTAACACAACTGTTTATGCTTCCTAAGCAACAAACAATTAAATAATTAAAGAGACATGAATTGAATGGGTTTCAGTAAACTTTTGACATTAACATGTGTGAATTTTTATCAATAAGAAAATATCAATATATATATAATTTTGTTTAAGTAATAATCTATACATTTTAATTAACCCTATAAATTGTTGTACTTAATCAACATACTTCCACCTTTTTAATTTTGTTTTTAATATACATTACATAATACATGCACATGCACTTCATTCCCTGTCCCCACAGAGCTTACAAATATTGCCAAGTGTGGTGGTACACACTTGTAATCCCAGTATGTGGGAGGCTGAGACAAGAGAATTGCCGGTTCGAGGCCAGACTCAGCTACTTAGTGAGAACCTCTGCAACTTAGTTAGACCCTGTTTCAAAATAAAGAATAAAAAAAGGGCTGAAGGTGTAGCCCAGAATGCCCCAGGGTTCAATCTTCGGTGCCACAAAAAAAAAAAGAAAGAAAAAAGGAATACTCATACTTTCCTGTGTTTCCTTCCAAAGGATATTATATGCATTCACAAACACATATATTTTCATATAAAGACACAAATGTGGAATTTTTCTTAGGCTTAAATATATTTTGAGGAGCTAAAACTATTTAAATGTATTTTTCTCTTTTTAGCTTACATTTTTAACTTTTCACTTGAATTTATTTTATTTTATTTTATTTTATTTTATTTTATTTTATTTTGTGGTACTGGGGATTGAACTCAGGGGCATTCTACCTCCGAGCTATACCTCCAGCCCTATTTTTTATTCTTTAATTTGAAACCGAGTCTCACTAAGTTGCGGAGTGCCTCACTAGGTATCTGAGGCTGGCCGAGAACCCAGATCCTCCGGTCTCAGCCTCCCGAATGCTGGGATTACAAGTGTGCGCCACCACGCCCGGCTTTGAATTTATTTTAGAAACAGAAAAGTTGCAAAACTATTAGATGTTTGTTTTATCTCTCACTATGCTTTCCATAATGCTAACAAATAACATTGTGATAGTATGATTGTCAAAAATAGAAAATAAGCATTGTTACATTATTAAATCATAGACATTCTAATTTTAGCAAAATTTTCTGCTAATGTTCTTCCTCTGTCTTATATCCTACCCACAATTCCACAATGCATTTATTTGTTACTTCTCCTTGGTTTTTACTATAGTTTGGATCTTCAATATTCCCCAAAGGCATGTGCGTTAGATATTTGGTCTGCAACTAGTGGGAGTTATGGAAACTTTCTTCATCAGCATCATTGGGAGTGTGACTTTGAAAGGATTTGGGGGAGCCTCATACCTTCCCCCCTCTCTCTTTTGTTTCTAGGCCATGATCTAAGATGTTCTGTTCTGCCATACATGATATACTGTCCCTCATCTCGAGAGAGGGCTAAAAGCAATGAAACTGCTGGCTCATAGACTGGAACCTCCACAACTGTGAGCCAAATACACCATTTTTTTTTTCTTGCAGTACTGGAGATTGAACTCAGGGGCATTCTACCTCTGAGCTATACCCCCAGCCCTATTTTTATTCTTTATTTTGAAACAGTGTCTCACTAAGTTGCAGAGTGCCTCACTAGGTAGCTGACGCTGGCCATGAACCCGGATCCCCCAGTCTCAGCCTCCCAAATGCTGGGATTACAAGCGTGTGCCACCACGCCTGGCTCAAATACACCTTTTTTCTACATAAATTGATTGTCTCAGATATTTGTTTTTGTTTTTGTTTTTTATTATTCATGTGTTGTAAGCATACATCTTTGTTAGGTGTAAACTGATAATGACATATGTGCCCACATTTCTCATTTGACCCCTTCCCCCAAATTCCCACCCCGCTCCCTTGCCCTCCCTCCCTCTCAAGCTCGGTTTAGTGAGTAACCTTGATGTACATTAGGGTGTCCCCTCCCCCGCCTCCCGTCTATCCCCTTCGATTAAATCAACTTCTTTGTTTATCGAGGGTCTCTCCTTTTCCATCTGGAGATGCTCTTATGCCCCATCTTCTCCCTAGCATCTGCATATTAGGGAGAACATATGCTTCTTTACTCTTTGTGACTGACTAATCTCATTTAACATAATGTTTTCCAGCTGTATCCATTTCCCTGCAAATAACATGATTTTGTTCTTCTTTATGGCTGAGTAAAATTCCATTGTGTACATATCCCATAGTTTTGTAATCTATTCATCTGCTGGTGAGGATGTGGAGAAGTGGGAACACTAATACATTGTTGGTGGGATTGCAAACTAGTGCAACCACTTTGGAAAAACAGTATGGAGGATCCTCAGACGAATAGGAATGAACCTACCATATGATCCAGCAATACCACTTCTGGGTATCTACGCAAAAGAATGGAAACCAAACTACCAGACTGACGCATGTGTATCTATGTTTATAGCTGCACAATTCACAATAGCCAAACTATGGAAGCAGCCAAGATGTCCATCAACAGATGAATGGATTATAAAACTATCAGATATTTGTTATAGTGATGGAAAGCTGACTCACATAGTCTTCCAGTCTGCAACAATTATTCAGTCCTTTCTTGGTTTTCATGACCTTAATATTGAAGAGTACTAGTCAATTATTTTACAGAATTTTCCTCAATGTGACTGTAATGTTTACTCATACATACAACATTGTGGCATGAATGCCACAATAACGGTGCTTCTAGGGATGCTTTGAGAAATAGTTGGCTCCATGGATAGGACAAGGAAAATATAAGGTAAATCTGGAATATTGGAGGTATAGGAAGATAAGAAAAATGTTCCAAAAACATAGGACCTTTTTGAAAGAACACAGGAGCCAATGGAACCTATGTCCTAATGATCAAATGGTTCCAATGACCAAAGCTGAACCAACGGAAGCAACAAATAATGATGGTGGTGAATTTTAATGTATAAAGGAAAATATTTATGAACATATACTGATAAAAATAGCTAAATAGATAAATGGAGAAATGTCTTTTATAATAAAATTCCACTTAATAAATTAGAAAAGGGAAATAAAAAAAAACTACATTAAGCAAACACCACAGTAACAATTTTTGCAGACAAAATCTACCAATACATGCTAAGATCAATGGGCAAAAGTTTAAAGAGAAATAGAATTTGCCTTCTCTCAAAATAAGTACCCCTAGAGATACTATTATTATTGCCTATAAAAATAATTGTACAGTGAAGAAATTTGACACATACTAACTTAATCAGGTGACCAAGGTAAGTATCACTTGTAAGAAGACGTGTGCACTGGGAGCCGGGCGTGGTGGCGCACGCTTGTAATCCCAGCATTCGGGAGGCTGAGACCGGAGGATCCGGGTTCGCGGCCAGCCTCAGCTACCTAGTGAGGCACTCCGCAACTTAGTGAGACTCGGTTTCAAAATAAAGAATAAAAAATAGGGCTGGGGTGTAGCTCGGAGGTAGAATGCCCCTGAGTTCAATCCCCAGTACCG
>PVLC010010625.1:13950-49882 GCA_004027655.1 Graphiurus murinus | reverse complement strand
AAAGAGAGAGGAGAGAGGAGGGGAGGGGAGAGGAGAGGAGAGGAGAGGAGAGGAGAGGAGAGGAGAGGAGAGGAGAGGAGAATATGAATCAATAGAGGCCATGGATAAGATATACCCTTCCTTTAAAGACTCAACCTAGTGACTTGCTTCCGCCAACTATTCCCCACCTCCTAAGGTTTCCACTACTTCCCAGTAACACCATTAGCTGGAGACCAAACCTTCAACACATGACTTTTAAGACTTAATCTATAGCAACCACCATCAACACACAATGTTTTAAGTGTATGTCAAATTGCTAGCTGAATATCTTGATGATAGTTTCTTTAGTGATCATGTCAGATTATTTTATCATCTCTTTTCTCTCATTGTCTACTGATTATCTTTTCTCTTTGGATTTGAGGTTTTCTTGATTATTGTTAAAATGAAAACTTTTCATTTACATCCTAGATATTTAGGGCAATATGTCACAAGATTCTGGATTTTACATAGGTCTGTTTCAGCAGAACTTTTCTGGCATCACACAAGTATGGTAAGGAAGGTAGTGCTTCATTATTACTTTGTGGGGGCAGGACTAGGTTTCTCATGGTCTTTGCTGACATTTTAGGGAATAGAAGAATGCCTCAGTACTGAAGGATGGGGTAGAAATTTAAAACTTTCTGCTAGAGTTTCACTGTTGCCACTCTGACTGGGAAGGGAGAAATACCTTATTATTGCTCCCCCTGTGGCCACCCCTGAACTCACATGAGGAAGATTCTTTCCGGTTTGATGAGAATGACATACTCAACCCCTAGGTGGGTCTATCCATTTCTCCCATCCATTAAGCAGCAAAAGTCTTTTGCAAAAAGGTATGAAAGTGGAACCATTATTTATCCTTGATGTTTGCACAAAGTATGGTGGCTATTGCCTAAAAGATCTTTTTCTTGCTATTTTACCCTTTTCCCTTTCTAGAGAGAGAAGTATTTTTTTTTCTGGAATCATTTATACCTGAGGTTTCCAGAATATTGGTTTCCTCTGCACGAAGTCTAGAATTATGAATATTAAGAAAACCCAGAGGACTTATCATTGTGTCTTTCTTCAGTCCTATAATCCCTGGACAATCCGCCTTCTCATGTTTATACTTCAGAAGCTTATATTTGCTTTTTAGGGTTTTCATCTGCACTTAGCACAAGAAACAGGGAGAAATACATCTACTCCACCTTGTGATAGAACTAGATGCCCTGTAGTACTCTTTTTTTTTCTTCCCCCAGTACTGAAGAAAGAATGCAGGGGCATTCTAACTCTGAGATAGAACCCAGCCTCGTTTTACTTTTTATTTTGCAACAGGATCTTGCTAAATTACTCTGTGCTGGACTCATACCTATGATCCCCCTGTTTTAGCCTCCTAAGACTGGCATTACAGGCTTTTTCCACCATGCCTCTTAATACTCTTAAATTGATATCTTTTCCTCCTTCCCTATCTCCCTCATCCAGAAAACTGAAATTTAAATTAATGTAAGAAAAAAAGAGAGCAAGTTACAAGAGAATCAACAAAAAATGGTGCAGAATGATAATTCTAATTATCCTAGCAGGAATTCATACAGGTATATGGTACAAATATATGTATATGTTCATAGTTTCACTTTGAAAACTGGTTTTCTTCTACCTTTACCCTCTCTTTAGGCATAATTCCAATGTTGCATCATTATTTTCTTATATTTTATTGTCTTATTTTTCTTAGTGCAATATTGAAAAAAGAAATATATATTTTCTGTATTTATAATCTTCAAAGTCTTTCTACAATATAGGAAACAATAATTTATCCAGTCTTTGATTGAATGATATCAAAATTATCTTAGGCTATCTGAGAATGTTTCTTTTTCTTTCCACCTCAGAATCCTGCCTAAGATTTTTATTAGTATATATTTCCACATTAATAGTACAAAAATATCTCTTCATTGAATAGTTTTCTAGTGACATAAATGAGCAAATGTGCTCTCCCTCATCTAATTTGGGAACTGGGAATAATTTAGGCAGAAGGAAATAAACATTTTACATAAAAATTTACATCTTTATGTTTTAGTTTTCCATTCAGCAATATAGAAAAAAACTAGGCTTATAGTGAATCAATGGTTGTATAAATATTAATTGAACATCTACAAAGTTAATGTATTTAAGTGGCAGAAGAAACATATGAAAAAAGAAACACTCTGAATATGACCCAGTTACAAGTAGATGATTCTTGTGCTGCCAAGTGCTGCCTACTAGGCAGGCTTTTGGCATAGCAATAAAGATTTGATATATAGAAAGACTGAGTCCTAGAAGGTAACATACATTGGACTTAAAGGAGGGTTAAAAAACAACATATATCCCCTCACTCAGTTGCTGACTATGATATTTTTTGATGATGTCAGATAAGACTGGCCTGTGTTTGTAAAGTTAAGGAAGCATGAACTAAATATAAAGCTTGGAGTCTAGGGGCAGCAGGATCTCTCTTTCGAGCAGTCCACCTCACTTGTTGCTTTGCAGTAAATCCTACTTTAGGAGCATATCCAGGATTTTTGGCTCTTTATTTCTATACTGAGCTAAGAAAAATACCCACGGTGTATTTCAAACTCTTTCAAATACTGAATAGCAAATTCAACTTTAATGGTGCAAGATTTTAGTAGTTGTTTATTAGAGAAGCATGGAAATTGAAGAACACATTTTGTTTGTTTAAAAAAAAACCTTAACACTGATAAAACAATAACCCAATAAAAAATGGACAATTGAATTCAGTTGACACTTCTCAAAAAAAGAACTCCAAATGGCCAATAAATATATGAAAAATCTTCAACATCATTAGCAACCAGGGAAATGCAAATCAAAATGACACTTAGAATACATCTAACTCCAGTTAGAATGTTAGTCATCAAGAATGCAATCAATAATAAATGCTGGTGAGGATGTGGAGAAATAGAAATACTTATACATTCTTGGTAGGACTGCAAATTAGCATAACCACTACTGAGATTATTATGGAGATTTCTCAAAAAACTAGAAACAGAACCATCATATGGCCCTGATATACCACTCCTTGGCATTTTTCCAAAAGAATTAAAGTCAGAATACTATAGTGATACATGCATATCCATGCTTATGGCAGCAAAATTCACAAATACAAATTATGGAACTAGTTTAAGTGTTCATCAACAGATGAAAGGATAAACGATATGTGGTTTATACAGAAAAAGGAATTTTACTCAGTCATAAAGAAGAACAAAGTGATGCCATTTGCAGAAAATGGATGGAACTACAAAATAATGTTAAGTGAGATGATCCAGTCTCAGAAAGTCAAGGTCTCTCTTATGTGGAAGATAGAGAATAGAAAACATAAGGGATTTTAGGTAAATGAGGAGAAAAATGGGTAGAGAGTGAAAGTTTAATGGTGGCCTACTTGTGATCCTGGCAGCTGACCGATGGCCAGTTTCAAAGCTGACATTTTCTTCCCTTCTTTCCTCATGCCCCACCCCTTCTTCCAGCATTAACAAGTAACAGGCTCTTATCAGGTTACTGACCAAAGGAGTGAAGTGTGAGCACCTGGGACCTGTTAAGGCTAAAGAAGAACTAACTCAAGGATGACTTGAACATAAATTTTGTCTCTTCTGACAAGCCCATATGACCCTGAAGAGCTAACTCTTAAAAGGGATTTGATTCTTTTGAATTCAATGTTTGATTGTGAACTCTTGAGTTCACTAGCTCTCACCAGTTTGCTAGAAAATCAACAAATTTCTTTTTCCTCTTCCCAAAGACTTGTTCCAATTATTTGATTCAACACATTGGGGCAGATACCAGAATTTGGTTACAAAAGGGGACTGTGGGAGGAAGATGGGGAGAAGAAAAAAGTGTTGAGAAAGAGAACAGTTCAAATAAGCTATGTGCATATATGAAGTTATCATTAGTAACCTCAGTAACATGTACAGAGAAGGAATGGGGAGCCTGGTGGGATGCAGAAGAAAATACGCTGAGCGCTGTGTGCATGTATGTTTGTATCATGGGGAATCTCACTATGATGTATAATTATAATATGCTAACAAATGTATAAAAAGACATTAAAACTATTTGTGATCTAAATCATAAATCTATAATTTTAGAACTCTAGATTATAGCCATTTTTAGTCACCTACAATATAATTTTCATATGCTATATTTTTCTTACAGGAACTTCAGAGATGGGTTATAACTGTGTTTCTTTATGAGGCAAATGAAGCTCAGGAAATTTAAGTAACTTTCTTTCTTCAAAGTCAGTAAACCCTAGAACTTGGATTGAACCCAGGCTTATCTGTGCCACATATATTACACCAATGCAGGCCTACCCTTCTAAATCTTGCATAGGGTTAATTAGATATTTTAAAAGTAGTATTTTAGTTAATAATATCCAATTTAAAAGACCTATGGTAAAATATTTTTCTGCTTTGTCAGATCTTTCACTTTTTATAAAAATAACAATATGAACATCTTATTTTTAAAATAAATAGCATCTGTCTTGTGAAGGATGATATTTCAAAAAGGGAGAAGAGTGACTAAACAGACTTTTATGAATTCCTGTTGCTTTCTTGAAGGCAGATTTATGATGATGCTCAGGTAGGATTTTTTTTTAATGTCTCTAAAGAAATTCATGTGAAAGATAGCTGAGCACCTTTTGGACTAGAAAATGCCAAGATCTGAAATAAGAGAGTTAGTGTGAGTCATGCCTTCTCATATTAGTATGTTAAAATAAAGGATAGCAGGACTTTAAAATATCAGATTTTTATTTCAGATGTTATTTCTCAAAAGATATTAAAAGCATAATCCAATCATTTAAACAAAATAGATATTTAATACACTTTTCTCCCCAAGGCTTAGAGTAATGAAAAATGACCTCTTGTCTCCTGAACATGCTCTTCTGTCTTCCTTCTCATATTGGCCTGTGGGGAAGAACTGCCTAGTCCTAGGGATTATTATTATTCTCCTTTTTAAGAGGTATAAGATAACTCATTTTAGGGAAAGGGAAAACCTGTCTGTGTCCTCTGCAAAAAAAAAAAAAAAAAAAAAACTTGAAGATTCTGAATTTATGGTGCCTGAGAGAAGACTCAAGCTGGAAAAATTTACATTTTTTTGTAGCTAGCCTTTCCCTTGGAGAATTTATGATAGTGTACCACCTCCCAATTCTAGAGAAAGTGAAGTGTTATGTTTAATTCAAATTTGATAGTGTAAAATCTGGCTTAGTGAAAATTTTATTTTACATGATTTGTTATAAATATGCAAATACATTTTTCAAATTTTTATAACTTTTTGTACATCATAATTGTATATTAAAGTGAGATTCAGAGTGATACATTTATATATGCACATATCACTTGGTGCTAACATCAAAATACTTTTTTCTTAATGGAAGAGTGGGATTCAATGAATGAGAAATTTAAGAGGGAAAAGAAAGGTACTTGATATAAAATTATTATAAATTGCAATTAAAATTAGTCTAAAATGAATTTCAATATTACACATTTTACTTTGCCATGGTCATATTGTCACCAACACGAAGTACAACAGCTATTTACTGTACTCTAACCATCTGCATTGATCCAAGAGTGTTACACCAATTTTTCCATTTGCTACTCTTTATACCACCTATTTCTTATGGTGGTAGAAGCTGAAAATATGTTCATTATATAGATGATAAAATAGAGCACCTGGAAATCTAAGTACTCTACCAAGTTGGAGAGGCTAAATATTTGAACACTGCAGCACCATCTTCAAAATGCGCATTCTAAGTAAAACCACTACTCCATGTTAAAGGTGTTAAGCCAGTATAAAAATAAACTCATACAGAAAAGTATCCATTTTTCACTTTTCTTATTCCATTTTTACTGATTTGCATTTTTTAGTTATCATTTATGAACCCTGACTGAACTCAAAATAAAGAAGTGTCTCTGCTTTCAGTTGACAACTAATAACACTCTCATGGCAGTTTTAATCTGAATTGGAAGAAAGCATGATTTCTCAAGCTACTTGTGGGAGTTTAAACATGTAGTCTGGGGAGAAAAAGAAAAAGTACTTCTATTGGTTATATGAAGCCTCAAATAGTGATATTTATTATTGATATGTTCAAGGTTCCACTGAATATTGCTATGCTACAGCAACAAGAAAGAAATACAAAGATCATTCATTAAAATGTATGGAATAAGCTCATTCTTTAGAAAACATTTCAAGAGTATTTTAACCCTCCGCCTTTAGCTGAAGTGTGGCCTTATATAATTCTATTAACATTCATAGCTTTGTTCTGCAAAAATTTTCTTTGTTGATTCTAATCAACACAATCTGACTAAAGTCTAACATTATTTCTAACATTAATTAAACTAAGATCATAATTTTTGAAGCATTTTGTTTATGGTTGTTTTCATAGAAAATAAAAGAGGTACATCAAGGGCTACTAAGCATATGCTGTTTCAAATTAGATTATTGGAATCTCTTGACTAAGACAAAACTGAAAATAAACTAGTGAAAATAAGCCCCCCAAAACAAACTAGCATATGATAGTGTTCCATTTGATGTCTATTCAAAAGCACAGATTTCAATTTTATGTTGCTTACAGCATTTTGTAGATAAAACAAAGGACCTACATATGTTTATTCATTTCATACATTCAGAAAAAGGTTCAGACATAGAAAGTTGTGTTAATATTCCACTTGCACATTTAAGAATTCAGAAAACAGTTTTTATTGGAGAAAGAAAATAGCATCAATAACTTTGATGCTATATATATATATATATATATATACACATATATATACTACCTTTTTGAAAATAACATATCAATATACATATATAGGTATATATAAATATAAATATACATATATCTCAATATATATGTATATTTGTGGTACTATGGATAGAACCCAGGGATTTTCCACCTACACCCACTTTGGAAAACAGTATGGAGGGTCCTCAGACAAATGGGAATGAACCTACCATATGACTCCGCAATACCACTTCTGGGTATCTACCCAAAAGAATGAAAACCAAACTATCAGACTGATGCATGTGTATCTATGTTTATAGCTGCACAATTCACAATTGCCAAACTATGGAACCAGCCAAGATGTCCATCAACAGATGATTGAATTACAAAACTATGGGATATATACACAATGGATTTTTACTCAGCCATAAAGAACAAAATCATGTTATTTGCAGGGAAATGGATGGAACTGGAAAACATGTTAAGTGAGATTAGTCAGTCACAAAAAAGTAAAAAATCATATGCTCTCCCTAATATGTGAAAGCTAGGGAGAAAATGGGGCATAAGAAGGCATAAGAGGGACTTCAGATGAAGAAACCTTAGATGAGCAAAGAAGTTGACTTAACTGAAGGTGATGGGGGGCACCCTAATGCACATGATGTACTTTTACAAACATATCAAAGTCAATCACTAATCTAAACCTGAGAAGATGGAGGGTGAAGGAGGGGGGCAAGAATTGGGGTAGAGTTAAATGAGAAATGTGTGTATGTATGCCTTTATCAGTTTGTACCTAAAAAAGATGTTTGATTATAATGTACCAATTAAAAAATAAAATTAAAAATGCCATAGATTGGATTGGCTTAAACACACACACACACACACACACACACACACACACACACACACATACACAGTGCTATTATGAGTGGAATTGTTTTCAGAATTTCTTTTTCAGTTAATTTATGGTTGACATACAGAAAAGCTTCTGATTTTTTAAGATTGACTTTGTATCCAAAAACTTTGCTGAATTTTTGATCAGTTCTATAAGCCTTTTGATGGAGTTTGTTGGGTCTTCTAAGTATATGTCATCTGCAAAAAGGGATAGTTTTAGTTCTTATTTTCCTATTTTTCACACCTTGGATTTCCCCCTCTGACCTTATTGCTCTGACTAGAGTCTCAAGTACTATATTGAACAAAAATGGTGATAATGGACATTCTGGTCTTGTTCCTGTTTTCAGTGGCAACTCTTATAGTTTTTTCCCATTTAATATGATGCTAACTGTGGGCCTATTGTATATTGCCTTTATAATGTTGAGGTATGTTCCTTCTAGTTGGATTCTCTGCAGTGCTTTTAGCATGAATGGGTTTTGGATTTTATCAAATGCCTTTTGAGCATCTATTGAGATGATCATGTAATTTTTGTCTTTGATTCTGTTTGGGTGGTGAATTACATTGATTGTTTTCTGTATTTTAAACCAGCCTTGCATCCCTGGGATGAACCTGACCTTGGCATGGTGTATAATTATCTTGATGTGGTTTTGAATGTGCATTGATAGAGTTTTGTTTCACAGCTTTGCGTCTAAGTTCACGAGCCATATAGGCCTGTGGTTTTCTTTTCTTGAGCTGTCTTTATTTGGCTTTGGTATTAATGTGATGTTGGCTTCATAGCATATGTTTGGGAGAATTCTGTTTCTTTCTATTTTATGGAATAGATTGAGGAGCGTTGGGATTAGCTCTTCTATTAAGGTTTTATAAAGTTTACTTGGGAAATCATCTGGCCCTGAAAAACATTATGCTAAGTGAGATTAGTCAGTCACAAAAAGTAAAAAATCATATGCTCTCTCTAGTATGCAGAAGCTAGGGAGAAAGTGGGACATAAGAGGGACGCTAGAGAAAGAAGGAGAAACCTTAGAAAACTTAGTCATCAAAGAAGATGACTTAACTGAAGGTGATAGAGAAGGGAGGGAAGCACCCTAATGCACATGATGTACTTTCACAAACAAATCAAGTCAATCACTAAACTGAACTTGAGAAGGAGAGAGTGGGGGCGTAGTGGAGCTGGAATTGGGGAAGGGTTAAATGAGAGATGTATGCATGTATGCCTTTACCAGCTTGTACCTAACAAAGATGTATGATTATAATGCACAAACACACATACACACACACACACACACACACACACACACAAGTTGCCTTCCTTAATAATGCTTGATAATAATAGATTGAAAAAAAAAAACTATTGCAGTTGCATTATGTTGCAACGTATTTCATCTCTCCTTAAGTTTTGTATTTAAGAAAAATAATTATTTAAATGATGGATTTGAATATTTTAATTGTGGGAGAAAAAACTATCAGCAAGGACATTTGAGAAATATGAATTAATACTGAACAATTCTTGAGAATATTTTATGAACTGTCAAGGAAAAATGATTTCAGACAGAGGCAAGTGAGAAAGACTAGTGCAGTACGGGTCAAGATTATTTCAACAGGAGAGTGACTGAACTCAACCCTTCTGAATCAAAAGGTGAGAGGATTCTCATACATAGGGTGAACTAATGGAATATTTTTGGAGAATACTGGGATAGAGACTGCTTGGTGTGATCAGGCCCTCTGCATTTGGGACGCTCCAGGGAGATCGGGGTAGAGGCCCCCTTTGTCGGGAGGACCCCACACCTTTTACCCTCTCATGGAGCCTGGAGATAGGGGTCCTAGTCTATTTTTAATATATTTTTATTGGTGCATTATATAATATAATAATTTAATCATATAATAATGAAATTCTGGGTTATAGACATACATGCACACAGTTGTAGCTTTTTTGATGACCTTTCAAAGGGGTGGCTTCTAGATCCTGAGAAAGACATTCATTTACAACTGAGAATTTTCTAAAGTAAATGCTCTGAGGAAAGGTAAGTCAGAGAACTCTAGTCAAGCAGAATCTCACCTGATTAGTTACTCTGAAGGTAACAATAAGGCCTTCTTGGCCAATACAAAATATTTGTTTAATACAAAGGGTCATATACAGAAAAGTTTTTATTTTTAATCCAGTAACTTATTTCCCCCAAACAAACAAAATTTATATATATATATATATATATATATATATATATATATATATATATATATAGAGGTTTTTTTGTTTTGTTTTGTTTTGTTTTTACTGGGGATTAAACCGAAGGGTATTCTACCTCTGAACTACATTCCCAGCCTTATTTTATTTTGAAACAGGTTCTCACTAAATTGCAGAGGGCCTCACTAAATTCCTGAGGTTCTGCAAACCTGTGATTCTTCTGTTCTAGCCTCCTAAGTATTAGGAATGCAAGCATATACCACCATTCCGAGCTGTTACTTTTATTTTGATAAAGAAAATTCACCTTTACTGTGCATCCATTTTAGGGAGAGTAATAAAAACAAATAAATACATGTTGAATATATTAGGTACAATTGATTATATCTAAAAATATATTCCTTTAATTATCCAATATAAAAATATATTAATTCACAATTAGAATACTAGGAATAAAATACAACCTTAAAATTTGTAAATTAGTCCAATTTGACAACTTTTATAAACTGGATCTGATAAATTTAATTTCTTCTTATTATAAATGAATCTAACAGTAAAGACTCCCTTTGGACTGCAGACAATTTCCAAGTTGCTGTAATTCAATGTTACAATAAAAAATTAAAATAAAATAGAATATTTCAGCCTTCTTGCCTCATATTCAATAAATATTCTTATTTACTAATAATGAAATTTTACTATCAGAGATAAAAACATAGAAAAATAATATATTTACTTTTTGTATGCTAATTGCCCATTGTTCAGAGGTCTGTTGATACTTAGTAATTTTGTACAGTGGTCTAGAAATCACCATTTCCTGTTTTGCTTTTAGTCATGAATTTCTTGTCTCCTATCTATGCTGTCTCACATAAACATTTTCCTCATATGGCTGTCAAACTGCTACTTATAAATTTTACAGTCCTGTATAAAATAACTAAATGATATGAAACACAAATTCCATTCAAATTTATTTGCATAAAATGGCTTATTATACTTTATACCATAAATAAAACCAAAAAAGTAAATAGTTTTAAATGATTTATTCAAGGTTTACTACTTCAAATGTAAAATAATTTGTTTTCTTCATTGATAAGTCAAAATAAAATAAAACCATAGACTTCTGATGTTTGAAATTGGATTATATACCTGAGAATTGCTGCTATATCTCTCATTGTAACGTTTCTAATATTTTCTTCTCAAAATGTAATGAAGTATAATATATTTTGAGAATAAATAAACAAAGATGAACCCATTTGGACACTCACAGGACTTTAATATAAGAGCTTATGCTAGTCATAGCCTTAAACACAAACAAACAGAATAAATCCTCTTTGTGAAATTACTTAAGCGTTTTGGTTTTTGTGCTATAAATGATTTCTGATTTCCATGTCTTTTATAGACATGATTTTGAAAATACATTGGGTTATATATTTTTAAAAGTATATATTCATTACCTTTTATTATTTTTGTTCTAACTCTAATACAAAGTAACAACATGAGCCAGAATGGTATCATAATAAGGGAAGATTCATGTTACTTCTTTTCAGTGTGTAGACTCTGACAAAAGAACTGATTAAATTATAAGATTCTTTCTCAATGTTTTGTGGACTCTGTAAAAGGAAGAATGAGCAATAAATTAGAAAATAGAAATCACTTAAGAAACTCTTAACACAAAGAGACTGTGAGGGCAAGTGGTAGTAATATGAATGGAACTAGATTTTTCTCATATTTATTAACATCATTTTCCATTTTTCTGCTTCCTGAAAGATTACAAAGACTTGATGATTGTTGGACAATAACTGTATTCTTGTCTTCAGCTCTGAGAGACATTTCTCAGACTATCAGTTGGAGACATATGGCAGATGTGGCCAAAACACTGCCAGTAGAAGTGGTGGCCTGATTCTTATGCCTGTAAAATTTTGCACATAATCTCCCAAATTCTCTTAACTTCCTTACTATCTGGCGGGATGCAGGAGATTGAGTTGATGATCCCAAGATTTCTATGAAGCTCACATTTTTTGAATGACTGTTTAGTGGAGTCCCCCAGATGCCAACTGGCACTGAGCTACATTGTGAATAAGAAATGAGCTCTGGCTAAAGTGTCACTGAGAAGTTGAATATTTTCTTAAAACTAATTAATGGTGGATATGGTTGAGTACACCTTTAAACCCAATACTTGGGAGGATGAGACAGGAAGATTGCAGGTTCAAAGCCAGTATCAAGCAACTTAGCGAGATCCTATTTTCAAATAAAAAATAAAATGGGACTAGGGGTATAGATAAGAGGTAGAATGCTGCTGATGCCTCTGGGTTAAATCCCTAGGACAAAGAAACAAACAAACAAACAAAAAACTTTTTATAGTTTTTTACTTAATGTTTATTTTGTGAGAAATAGAGCTCTCCTTTCTTTCTTATTTACCATTTAAATGGACTGTTTCTTATCTCTTTTTTTCAGTATGTATTTGTATTTAACTATAAGTTAAAGAAAATTTAGTTTAATTATGAAGTGATTCTTAGCTGGGCATGATGAGGAGAACTGCAGGCTCAAGACCAGCTTCAGCAATTTAGCAAGGCCCTCAGCAACTTAATGAGACTATTTCAAAATAAAATAAAGTGAAGTAGGGCTGTGAATGTAGCTTGGAGGTATAAGGCCCCTGTGTTCAATCCCTAGTAAGAAAAAGTGAGTATTTTTTAGTTAGGGTATAGTTTAGGTATTTATTTATTCAGGTACTCTATGCTTTTCTATTGATGATTTTATTCCATTAACATTTAATATAATTATTGATGGGTCAGAATTTACTATTGCCCTTTTGTTATTTATATTTTGTTAGTTTTGTAGTGTTTACATTTGTCCATTTCTACCTATCTTGCAATGTTTATGTTTTGCTGATTACTTTTAAAATAATTTAAGCTTCCCAGACAAAAGAGGTGGATTGGCCAAATGTATTTGATAGAAGGGTTCAACAATGTTCTGTTTATAGAAGACTTGTTTTAGATTTATGACACTTATCTGTTGAAAGTGAAAGGATGAACAATCATATTGTGTGCAAGTGCTAATCAAAAGAGAACAGAGATGGCATACTTACAAAATGTACTTTAAGTCAAAAACTCATAGGAGACAAAGGAAAATAAAAAGTCATTTCACTAATAAGACATAATATTTATAAATATACATATTCATTCAACATAAGGACACCAAAATAAATAAAGCAAACATACATAGATCTGAAGGAAGAAATAAACAACAATGCAATAATGGCAACATATTCATTTCTTCTTTCAGACTTTTGATGGACTTTAATATCCCACTTTTGATACTGGATAGTACATCCAGACAGAAGGTCAATAAAGAAACATAAAACTTGAATAAGACTATGTATCAAATGAATCTAATAAACATGTATAGAATATTCCATGCAACAGCCATAGAATACGCATCCATCTCAAATACACATGGATTTTTCTATAGAATTGATTGCATATTATTCCATGTCTCAGACAATATTCTCACTGGTGACCTGAACACACAACTTCAAGGAAGCAAGATTTATTTGCTCATAGTTTCTTGGAGATTTTGAGTTGAGTCCATGTAGGTTTGGGTCTATGAATCTCAAAGCATGGCGGCAGGACACAGAGAGAAGGAAAGTGCTTGAGTTCTGCTCCTTACGTCACAGAGGCCAGAAGCAGATAAAACAAGCAAGCAAGGGGGTCCAAAGACACAAATACAGTCCCCAAGGTCACACCCCCAGGGACTTACCTTCTCTAACTACATCTCACCAGCTTCGGTTACCACCCAGACAAATCCAAAATGGATTTATCTACGGATGAGATTACGACCTTCATGACTCAGTTATATCAACCCTACCACCAATTTTTGAGCTTTTCAGGAGGATATTCTATATCCAACTACAACATTCTGCCCCTGGACCCTGAAGAATCCATGCCCATTTTAGAATACAGAATGCATTTAGTCCATTTCCAAGAGTTGTCACAATCTTAAAAATTCCAGCATAGCTCAAAAGTCCCAAAGTCTCCTGTGAGACTCAAAGTGAACTCTTGGCTGTGAGCCCCAGTAAAAGAAAATAAAAATAAAAAGCAAATTATATGCTGTCAGTTGCCTGGTGAGAGGCCAGATGTGGTTGCAGCAGAGGTTTTGGTAGTGAGATCGCCAGTGAGAAGAAAACACAAAAGGTCACCATGCGAAGGAGAAAAACAACAGATTTATTTTACAGACCCCTCTCTTATACAGGGTTCCAGGCATCTTGGCTCATGTCACACTAGCATAATGTGTGCACGAATGTTGCATATTACCTAGTCATGTGTCTATAACTATATACACATTGGCAGTTGTGCCTAGTCATCCTTATATAATTAAAGGTTCATCTCTGGCTGCACAGGGTGAGTAGAGTCATGTCCTCACTGCTAGCCTGTACTTTCTCTGGGCCCCCACATTCTGCCCCTTAGAGGATGGCTGTGCATGATTTGACTTAGAAAGCATTACACTGGGCCCACAGAACACAACAGCAATAGAGGGCACAATAAGTAACTATTAGTCCTCCAGCCACAAAGGTGAGGATAGTCAATATCTATCTCCAGGAGGAGACCAGTGAGTGCCACCAGGTTGTAAGTAGGTCCTCCTGTAAGGAGGAGGAGCCTGTACCTCAGCATCTATCACCACTAAGGCTTGCTGTACCTGCTTCTGGTGTTCTGAAATGTATATCCACAGAGAAAGGCACACCTTCCACTTTGGGCAGCAATGAGCATATCTAATGCTATTTTATTTTGTAAAACCACCTTCTGTGTCTGGGTGGTTTTTTTCCATGAAAAGAGAAAGACTTGATGGGACATATTTAATGTTTTGGCAACATGTTGAGCTAAGGCTTCTGCCTGTAGCTCTGCATCTATGTATGGTACCAGCCCCTGGAGCAAACAAAGCTAATGGATATGATCACCACATTGCCCAAAACAGACAATGCAAGTGATATACGAGGTCCCAATTATTGGGTTTATGGGGAAGAGTTATGAGTATTCATCCCTGTATGTACAGGCTTCCCCAGGAACATCTTCCTGTCCAATAGACAGGGAAATATGGCCAGCCAAAAAGTCCACAAATCCAGAGATAGCTATCTGGAAGATCAGAGGGCTTGGTTCCCATTAGTTTCTGCCCATTCTACCAGTAGTTGGTATCTGGTAACCAAGTAATATTCTAACATAGTTCTTGAGGCAACCATCCAGGGTTTTGATTAGTCACAGATCTGTTCACATATTCTGTACAAAAAGTTGCTATGCTTACAAGCTCTACATGTTTCCCTCTCAACCATCTCCACCCGTTTACTATAGCATATCCCAACAAGGGAGGAGGCATTATGATGAGCTTAATGTGACAAGTCCTCTATTACATGGCATTCTTCATCCCATTCTGGGCTGCTGTGGTTCAGAAGGTCATTCAGTCGTCTGCAGTAGCAGGCGTGATTTGCTGTGGGAGAATTTCAGCTGCTTCCACTGGTTGCTCCATTCAGACCCAACAATGAAAGGTGTTATGCAGTCTTGCAAAGGTGTATGTCCAGGAAAGTAGGCTATTCCCTGCCATTATCCTGAATTGTAGAACAGGACAGATAGGGAAAGACCATCATAGGTATGTCCTTCCCTTCTAGGAGGATGCAGATGAAGAGTTTGTCTTGTGAGAGATCAGTGGCCAGAAGAATGGCTACTCCAGGGTGATGGTACCACAACAAAGCATCCTGGATAGGAGGCAAAGGATTAAGAACATCATTCATGAATGCAAGGGAAAAGGCTATAGTCTTATGATCTGCATATTATTCAAAATTGTGCCTTCTTCCCTTGGGGGAAGTGTGATGTACCAGGCAGGGCCAGGCAGCTACTCAAGTGGCCAGTTGTAACTGGGCCTTCTGTCTCAGGACCCATGGGTCAAGGAATGCAACCCATTCCAAGGAATGTGACTCCTGAGACACCTGCATATGCCAGGGCTATTTCCAGACATATTGCCACCCTGGGGCCATGGGTTTAGTTGCCGGGAATGAGGGCTCCTTCTCTCACTTCTGGTTGCAACCAGGGTTCTTTAGAGCTTCCTGTTATCTTTAAAGTGTGGAACATTACTACTCTTATCTTATTAAGAAGGCCTGCCCATTGTGGCAAGATTGCTCATTTAAAAGCTGAACTGAGAAGTTGACTTAACTGAAGGGGATGGATAGGGGGTGGGGCACCCTAATGCATATGATGTACTTTCACAAATATATCAAAGTCAATCACTAAACTGAACTTGAGAATGAGAGGGGGCGAGGGAGTGAGGTAGGAATTGGGGAAGGGGTTAAATGAGAAATGTGTGCATATATGCCTTTATCAACTTGTACCTAACAAAGATGTATGATTACAATGCACCAATTAATATAAAAAATAAAAAGCATTAAAAAAAAGCTAACTGTCACAGGCATTTGTGCCCATCATCTCTTCCAATGGTAGCTAAGGCCTTCAGTTTCTCTTTTAGGAATCTGTTAAAGAACTCAATCATCCCAATTGCTTGGGGCTAGTAAGGAACATATAACTGCCAATATATTTCATCCTCCTTAGCCCAGTAAGGCCAGTAAAATGAGTACTTTGGTCATTTGCCACTACCAAGGGCTGACCATAGGCTACTGACAATGGTTTAAGCATGGCTACAGTATGTTGCTGGTTGACCTGCCCTGGTTGGCCTGCACTAGTGTGGGTAGGCAAAACTCAAACCTGTTGCCATATCCAATGCCATCAGAATACTGGAGTCCCTGATTTATTTTCAGAGGGCCAATACAGTCAATCTGCCATTCTTGGAAAAGTTGAGTGCCTTGGAGAACATATTCCAGAGTTGTAGAAGCCCTACATTTTGGTGGCTGGTGTTCTACACACCAAACACATTGCTGTACAGTATCTTGTGTCTGAGTATGGGTAAGAGGCAATCCTTACTGCTGGGCTAATAGAACATGATGCACATGCTTACATGTTCTAACTTCTTTTGTAACCATGGTGCTACTGATAAGGGCACTGAGAGAGACCAACTTTTGCTAAAGCATCAACAGCAGCATGACTGGGGTAATGTCAAGGCCTATGCCTCAGAGCATGAAGTATAGTAGCTCCTTCCTAGAGGCCCCATTTTCATAGGTCCTCCCACATATTCTTGCCCCACAATGGGCAGTGCCCAATCAACCATTCTTGTGCTGCCCATCAGGGAAGCTACAAGGTTAGTCCCTGATAAACTGCCCAGCTTTGTGTACAGACATACAAGTGCCCATGAGGACTAACCAGACTGCCTGAAGCTCGGTCTATTAGCTGGAGCATCCAGTACCAGTTTCACACCAAAATATTTCCCTGGAGGGCTGTAAGGCCACAGCTGCCCATGGGGGCAACTGCCCATGACAGAAACCATCAGTATACCATACTTCCATGGGTATTGGGGCTTTCCCTTTTTCATAGGAACTTGGGGCATTTCCCACTTCTGATGGTTACAATGGGGCTGTCCCTTAGAACTGTATGGGCCCCAGCAGAATATGTAACTGTTCAAAGGGTGACTAGAAAGCCATGCTCATTCCTCTAAGTATGCACCCCACTTTATCAGAGTGGGCAGTTGGGCTATCCCTGTCTGAAAGATCTGAGTCCAGGACTTCAACCAGCCTTCAATAGAGCAGGTGGTCTGCACCATCACTGACCCAGTTCCTATAATGGGTTCACAAGCTAACGGGGCACCATATACATCTACTAACTGACCATTCCTGGTCAAGGATAAGCTTGTTTCTTGTCTATCACTGCTTCTGTTATCACCTTTGTCTTACCAGACCAGACAACTCCCAAGAGTGTGACAGAATATCTAATTCCCTGGACCCTGTTTTCGTTGACAACCTACACTCATTCTTGGAGAGTGGCTGGGAGACTGCATGCAGGTGCTTCTAAGTCTGCAAGAGAATCAGAGGTTAGCATAATATAATTAGTATAGTGGTACAACCTCACAACTTCAGTCTTCTGCCAAGAGGCCAAATCCTGTGCCACCAGACTGTTACACAAGTAGGACTATGTAATTATCCCTGGGGCAATACCAAAAGGTCCATTGTCACCTTTACCTGGTAAAAACAAATTTTCTTGGCTTCCTGGGGTAATGTCAATGGATAAAAAGGCTTTGATAAGTCTACAATGTAATGGAACTGTCCCAGTTTATGTGACAGATGATCCATCAGTTATGAAATATTTGATACCACTCTATGCAAGGGCAGCGTCACTTTACTTAGCTCCCAGTCTTCTGTCATGTGCTGAGAACTATCAGATTTTTGTACTGATAGTTCTAAGTTTAGTGGGCTATTTGTCCAGTGATTTAAATTTGCTTCTTATAGCTTTAGTATTGTTTGTCCAATTTCCTCATAACCCCCCCTGGTAACTTGTACTACCATATATTCATAATTCTTGTGGCTTGGGGAATTTATAATGAAGAATGATGAGGATGTCCTCTAGCCTTTATCAAGTGTACCTGTAGCTGGAATTCTCCAATAATTGTCTGCACAATCAATCCTTATAACACATTCACCCCCAGAATATACCCAGCTATGGGTGATACATACACAACATATTGCTAGGAAGCAGATGCCTGATTCTCAAAATCACCAAGGCATGTATATTTACTCACAGTCTCTGGCAGCTCACCAGTGTTCTATCTTTTCTTCACAGGTGGCGATGGTATCTAGGAACTGTCACTACCACTTTTCACCACATCAAGCAGCTGCCAGACACAATCATCCTAGAGCAATAGGGGTGGCATCCTGCTGAGTCCTGGCAGCCTTCCAGTCTCCCTCAACCCTCCAGAGGGTCCTGGTCCCTTTAAGCTGCTCAGCATGGGGTTGCTCAGCGAGGGGCCAGCAGCTCTGCTCACACTGGCCTCCTCTTCCACTCATTGAGCCCTGTTCTGGTGGCACCAGGGACCCAAATGTTGTGGCTCTAGTTCCTCTTACACCCTATGGATCTCATCTGGCTGGGGACATACATCATCCCAATCCTCTGGAGGGGTGCATGCTATCATGTTCTGTGCTACTAGGAACCACAGGGAGGCTGGGGACCACATCTTTTCCATCCTAGGTTGTTTCCTTTGGAGATGCTATCTAAAGGGGCACCAAGGGCACTCACCTCATTCTGCTGACTATGCCAATTGTCATGGGCTCCCTCACAGGCCATCTGTGGTTGTAGTGGATGTTTTGGTGATGATACCCCCAGCAAGAAGAAAACATGTAGAGCTGTCCTCTGGAGCAAAACAATAGCAGCTTTATTTTACAGATCAATCTCTTAAACAGAGTTCTAGGCAAAATAGCTGTGTAACCTATGCATGCATGTTGCTTATTACCTAGTCATGTGTATCTAACTATGTACACATCTGCAGTGGCACAGGATAACCTGCCTACTCATCTTTTTTTTTATTATAATTTTTTATAGTAATTCATGCAATATAGCATACATCTTTGTTAAGTACTAGTTGTTAACAACATATTTGCACACAATTCTCATTTGACCCCTTCCCCAATTCCCACCCCATTCCCTCCCCCTTCCTCCCCGTCAGGTTCACTTCAGTGAGTGACCTTGATATGATTGTGTAAGTACATCATGTGCTTTAGGGTGTCCCTCTGACCCATGCATCCACTACAATTAAATCAACTTCTTTGCTTATCGAGGATCTCTCCTTTTCATCTGGAGACCCTCCTATTCCCCATCTTCTCCCTAGCATCCACATATTAGGGAGAACATATGCTTATATAACTAAACAATCATTTGCAGCTGCACAGGATGAACAGGGTCATCTGCAGCTGCACGGGGTGAGTGAAGTCATGTCCTTACCATCAGCCTGTACTTCCTCTGGGCCCCCCACATGCTTGTGATATACAAGGACAGAGAATAAACATTTGCATTTCAAAAGGGAGAAATAGTTCAATCGAAAGAAGAAACGAAACAAAAACAGTATCAAAATCCAGCAGGGCAACCAATTAATTCTGTGGCTCTACTTCTGACATCTGGGGCACATGGTCATGAGATACAATCTCCAAGGGGCCTTGGCAGACTTACCACTGTGGCCTGGTTGATTTCAATGGACAGCATAATGGCTTAATGGCTCTTCCAGCCTTTCTCCATGGCTTGCAGCTTGTAGCCATTTCTTATAATCATTTCATACTTTTGGCATTTCTAAATCTTGTTTTTTTTTTTTTTCCTTGCAACATTGGTTTCACCCCATAATTTCAAAAATTGCTCCATTTGGTCCTGCTTGCAGGGATTCTGACCCTGACAAACATTTCCTGGCTCCCCAGGTATTCCTTTGAAATCTGAGAGGGAGAATCCAAAATACCTTCCATTTCTTTTTTTGTCCCTAGGCATAACAATCAGCTTCCTTTAGACATCTTACTTTCTTTCCCACAATCATATCTCTGAGCCCTAGTTTTAAATATACCTATCTAGCCAAACTGCAAATCTGTAAATTATCTCTGCTTTCTTTCCACTCCCCAAATTTTGTGTACAACTGTCTGAATGCGTACATTAATATTCATAATGCAGTTTGGATATTTTGCTGTTTTGAGATTTCCTCTGCCAGTTTAATCAGTCTATCATCTTTAAATTTGGCCTCATAGAAGGTTTCATGGCATGGTAAAATACTAAGTTCTTTGCCAGAGTGTATATGTATTGCTGCTTCTCTATTTTCCCATGGAGATCTTTGCACTCTAAAATCTTCTGAGCACAGTCTACCATCTGTCTTTCTAGCCACATTCTGGGTCATTTCAATTTCCTCTCAAAAACCAGTTCCAAAGACTCAAAAAACAAATAATCAGACTAGATATAGTGGTGATCTTACTACTCTGGTACCCATTTCTGTCTTGGACAACATTCTCACTGATATAGTCCCAAAGACCTGACCTCACAATTTAAAGGAAGTTTCTTGGAGATTCCAGTTTCTGTCCATGTAAGGCAGGGTTCTATGTATCTCAAAGCATGGTGGAAGGAACCAGAGAGATGGAGAGCACATGAGATCTGCTACTCACATCACAGAGGTGGGAAGTAGAGAGAGCTAGCAAATAAGGGGATTCAAAGATACAAGCACAATCCCTCTGGCCACATATCCCTAGAGAACCACCTTCTTTAGCCACACCCCACCAGCCTCGGTTACAACCGAGATAATTCCATTACAATGAATGTATCTACTGATGAGATTAAAACTCTCATAATTAAATTTCAACCTGAACATCAATGTATGATGGTGTTCAGGTGTTCAGGTTGAAATGTCTCCATAGGACATTCTATATCTAACTACAACATACCATAAAACACATGGTAGAAAATTTAAGACTGATATTATAGCAGTCACCATTTCTAAGCAAAATGGAATGAAGCTAGAAATAAATAAAAATAAGAAAACTAGAAATTTCAGACATAGGTAAAAATGGTTAATGTGCCTTAGAACATCTGTGGATCAAAGAAGTCAAGGGGATATTTGTAACACAGTTAAAGACAAGTTAAAATAAGAAATATGGCACACTAAAATTTATGGGATGCAGTAAAAGAAGTCTTAAGAAGGAAGCTCACAGTAATAAATGCCTACATTATAAAAACAAGAAAACAAAAATCTCAAATAATCCTCCTAATTACACCTTGAGAATTGGAGAATAAGAACTAGTTATGAAAAATATTAGTTGTAGGAAGAAAATAGTTAATACTGAAGAAATAAACAAAATAATGAATAGAAAAAATTTAAGAAATCACTGGAACATTCAGTTAGTATTTTGAAATGATAAACATAATTGACAAACCCTTTGCCATACTTCCTGAGAGGAAAAAAAGTGAAAAAGTTCAAATAAAATCAGACATGAAAGAGGAGATATAACTGTTACTACAGTAATAAAAACATTGTAAAATGTATTATGAAAAATATGTTCTCAAAGTTGGGTAAATTAGAAAATATAGATAAATTAAAAAAATAGAACCTATCAAAAATAACCATTAAGGAAGGGAAAATCATCTGGGTGTGGTGGCACACACTTGTAATCCCAGCATTTGGGAGGCTGAGACCAGAGGATCCGGGTTCACAGCCAGCCTCAGCTATCTACTGAGGGCCTCCGCAACTTAGTAAGACGCTGGTTCAAAATAAAGAATAACCAATAGGGCTGGGGGTATAGCTGGGAGGTAGAATGCCCCTGAGTTCAATCTCCAGTACTGCAATAAAAAAGGGGGGGGGATCCAAACAGACTAATAATAAATAAGGAGATTGAGTTAATAATAAAAATTCCCCAACAGAGAAAAACTCAGGATCAATGGCTTCCCTTGGAAATTATACCAAACATTTAAAGAATTAAAGCCAATGCTTTTTAAAAATTTTCTAAGAAATTAAAGAAGATGGAGTCAATCATGGTAGTACATGCTTATAATCCCAGTTCAAGGAAGGCTGAGACGGGAGTATTGCAGGTTTGATGGCAGTCTCAACAATTTGGTGAGGCCCTCAACAACTTAGCAAGGCTATTTTTTTTTTTTTTTTTTTTTTTTGCGGTACTGGGGATTGAACTCAGGGGTGTCTACCTTCGAGCTACACCCCCAGCCCTATTTTTATTCTTTATTTTGAAACCGAGTCTCACTAAGTTGCGGAGTGCCTCACTAGGTAGCTGAGGCTGGCCTCGAACCCAGATCCTCCGGTCTCAGCCTCCCAAATGCTGGGATTACAAGCATGCGTCACCACGCCCAGCTTAGCAAGGCTATTTTAAAAGAAAAATAAATAATAAAAAGAGCAGTAGATTGAAAGTAGACTATCTCTGGATTCAAGCTCCAGTGCAAAAAGAAAAGAAGAGAAGAAATTAAAAGAAGATAGATCATGCTTTCAACATTACATTATAAGGCTAGAATTATCCAGGTATCAAACTATAAAAATACCCTATAAGAGAGAAAAAAACCCTAAAACTGTAGTCCAATATCTTGATGAATATAAATGAAAATAAATCTTAAAAACCTTGAACAAAATACTAGTAAACTGAATTCAACAGTACATTAACAAATGTACATCCTGACCTGAAATTTACCTATAGTACAAGATGTTTCAACATATATGACACATTACATCAACAGAACGAAAAATTAAAATTATGTATTTAATAGGTGCATGAAAAATGTTTCAACGTTTTATATTCTTTCATGACAATATTTTTCAATGAACTAGATATAGAATGAATTTACTTCAGCATAATAAACCCCATATATGACACATTCACAGCCAACAACATACTCAATAGTGTAAAGCTGAAAGCTTTTTCTCTAGGGTCAGGAATATGACAAGGATGATTCCTCTCCCCACTTCTATTCAAGGAAGTACTAGGTAACTAGATTGACATGAACACTGGAGCAGGCTGCTGAAAATTTCCATACTCAGAGACTACCCCGAACCAACCCTTAGACTGAAAGACCCTCTTCTAAACCTGTCCATATGAAGTCAGACATTCCATTGGCATTAATTTGTAGTTAAGAACTTCCTCTTTAGCCGGGCATGGTGGTGCACGCTTGTAATCCCAGCATTTGGGAGGCTGAGACCAAAGGATCCAGGTTCTTGGCCAGCCCCAGCTACCTAGTGAGGCACTCCACAACTTAGTGAGACCTGGTTTCAAAATAAAGAATAAAAAATAGGGCTGGGGGTATAGCTCGGAGGTAGAATGCCCCTGAGTTCAATCCCTAGTACCACACACACACACACACACACACAAAAGAACTTCCTCTTTCAATTTACTCCTTTATGTGTTTAGGAACGTTCAGGACCCTGCTCCCAGGTGCATCTGTGCAGAAAGGGACCCTGAGTGACCAAGATAAGATTATTCCAGACTGATAACAATGTTCTTACCACATCATTAGCATTGTTGTTTTGCCCCCTCCCCACCTATAGACTTTACTTGGGTGGTTATTTATAGGTACATGTGGTGACCAAAAGAGTTATACAAGTCCTCCCATTAGTCACTCCTGCCTACCAAATGACCTCAGAAAGACAGGAACCAAATGCAGATATAGTCAGATGCCATCATCTCTACTCATAATCTCTATTCATTCTGTCGAGACTAGCTCTCTCCCTTGAGAGCTTTCCTCTCCTGGAATAAATCCTCTTGCTTACACAACACACTGTTCCCCAGTCTCATTTGAATTATTTTGATTGAGCACACAAGAATTAAGGAACTGTACCTTTGACAGATGCACTAGATTTTTCAGGAGAGCAAGTAAAAGCCATATCACTCAGAAAGGAAGACATCAAATTATTTCTGCAGATGCTATCATCTTATATGTAGAAAATCCTCAAGGCTCCCCAAATACATTGTTAGAATTAATCAACAATTAAAGTTGAAAGATATAAAATCAATCTATAAAATTCAGTTTTATTTTCTTATACTAACAATGAAATACCCAAAAAGGAGACAAGGTACTCAATACCATTGAAAATAACACTAGTGTTATAGTTAGATCTAGAATGTCTCCTGAAGAGCTCATTGCTCGGAGTTGATGTAATTGAGTCATGAGGGCTGTAATCTCATCAGTACATGGACTTATCTCAGTGGTATCCTAGGCTGGTGAGATGTGGCTAGAGATGGTAAGTCCCTGTGGGTTTGGCTTTAGGGATTACGCCTGTGTCTTTTGCTTACTTGTTCCAGGCTCCATGATGTGAGAGAAGCAAAGCCCTTATGCTCATATATATATAAGCTCTTAACGTCCTGGTTTCCTTGTACAATTGAGTCAATCACATTGAATTTTTCTTCTAATATATGGTTTTGTCTCAGAGGTTGAATGCCTCTGGGTTCAATCCACAGTACTATATCCCCTCCCCCCCGAAAAATGTTTTATTACTCAAAATGAGCATTAAATTGAAATCAATTCCTATCAAAATACCAATGGCATTTTTATTACAAATAAATAAAAACCCTAAGATTCATATATAAGGATAAAAGACTAGATTTTTTTTTTTTTTTTTGCGATACTGGGGATTGAACTCAGGGGCATTCTACCTTTGAGCTACACCCCCAGCCCTATTTTTTTTATTCTTTATTTGAAACAGGGTCTCACTAAGTTGCGGAGTGCCTCACTAGGTAGCTGAGGCTGGCCGCGAACCCGGATCCTCCGGTCTCAGCCTCCCGAATGCTGGGAATACAAGCGTGCGCCACCATGCCCGGCTCAAAAGATGTGATTTTTGAGGCATATTTTAGAACCAACTATAGCAGAGAGATAAAAAAAAAAACTGTATTTTGCATTTAAAATTTTGTTAAGTGATTAAATCACATGTTAAGTATTCTTATCACAAAAAGAAAAAAAATCAGAAGAAAACTTTTGTAGGTGATGGACATGTCTATCACTTTGACTGATGTGATGGTTTCACAGGTGAATACATGACCAGTTTCACTAAACTGCATGCATGAAATGTGTAAAGTTTTTGTATATCAACTATGACCTAATTAAGCTGTCAGAAATAAATTTAAATTATGTGATAAGATATTCTGTATAAATGTACCTGAATAAAATTTTTGAATTTAATCTCTTCACTAGATCAACATAATAAATTATAGCAACATGAAGTTAATAGTCTGGAGCCATAGTTCCTAATTAGAAGTTGGAGGACCTTGAGGGAGTCACATAAACTCTTGTGTTTTATACCTTCACATGTAAAAGAAAGGCATTGAGTTTTATGAATTATAACAACTGTAGTTTTTAAATTCTGTCATTCTATTCTGTAGAAATAAATAGTGCAGAAGGAGAAAGAATAAAGACATAGTAATGAGAAATAGGTAAGCATGGCTTTGGAAAACAAATAACTATGTTTTACTATACATGACTACTAAGCTTACTTTGTAGAGTCACATAAAAATGACATAAAGATATGTAATTAATTTCATGCAAATATTGGAATATTGTGGAAATAAAAATCAAATTATAAAGCTTATGTCACATTTAGATTTGTAGTTTACAAGGTGTATTTTAGGCATATATCATTGAAAATTGTATTGAACCATTGTATCTTATTCTGAAATTCTTTTTTATTTCCCCAAATAAATTCAGGTACAATGAAACAAAGTGTAGTGGAGAAAAAGAATGTATTAAATATGCCGAAGTCTTCCTAGACACATACATTAACCTGTCTTGCTGAAGGTATTTGCTAATTCATTCAGCCCAAAACATTGTCTAAAAATTCATAGCTGGTTACAAATCTAATACTTTAAGATTAAAGCTATATACCTGCAGGCAGCTAAAATAAATATTCAAGTTCAACTTCAGTGGGAAGTTAATCATTAAGTTAACGTCCTGGTTTCCTTGTACAATTGAGTCAATCACATTGAATTTTTCTTCTAATATTTTGTCATTGTTTCAGTTTAAGAGTGATTTGGCTTGAGAAGGCAAAGAAAACAAAAACAGATGTGATAAGACATCTGGATACAGGGACATTGTTCTGCAACCATCAAGTTCACCATTCCTGTACTGAAATATACTATATTTCATTATGTTGACTGCTTCAGGTTTCTGATTCTACCAAGATTGTAGATTTCAGAAATGAATATTTTGCTGTTTTCTTACTTTTGATGGCAAGGAAGTTGTCCACATAAATTTAATGAGAATTGGTACCACCCTCCTCTGTTATTCAACTGTACTACCAAGACACACTCAGAGCCATGTTTGAAAATTAATCCCACTTAATCAGAAGTAGCAATGTCTGCATTACACAACAGGGATTGTATTTTATAATGAAAGATAATGTGTGTAAGAAAACCTCCAGCAAAACTGGCTTGGCACCTGTATTACACCCGAGGGACCATGGCCTCCCTTCTGGCAGGCTATTTTCTTCATTATATTTTGGGAACCACAAGAAGATAAATGTACTCAAATCAAGAATTAAGGCAGGTAAAAGAAGAGAGGCTTGTAAAAAGTCCCATCTGGTATTCCTTATTGAATGTTCTAGGTAGAAATCAATTTCATGTTCTTAATAGTTAACCCAAGTTATGCTCAAGAAAACATGCATAATTATGTAATGCCCTAACTGCATCTTCATAAACATTCAATACAACAAATAATGGAAATTGAGTGTCTTTCCAATTAATTTCTGATCAAAATGGAGAAACTATTAAAACTGTAAAAGTCTTTGAAGATTGAAAAAAGAATATTATGGCAATTTAAACATGTCAATGATGCATCATTTCTTTCTTTCAAGGAATTTACTATTTTAGTAAAGCCCAGTCACTATAAAGTTGCGTGTTGCTTTAAAAATTTCTTTTTGGTCCAAATGGTAATTTCAATGGCTACAAATATTAACCATTTTGTTTCTAATGTAGCCACACTGCTATAATTTTATTTCTTAAAAATGACATTTTAAATGTTCTCTATATTATCATTCTTTACACTCTGTGTCAGGACACAGGCCATTAGGAACATCTTGTGGAGGAATACAATGAGTCTTGTGAGAAAACTCCAAGAAGGGAGGCAAAAGTCTCTCATTCAGTGTGCTTTGTACACAAATGCAACCTTGGATGGGGACCCAAGATGGCGACTGAATGAAACAGCTTTCCCCAGACGCTGTGATTTTGAACAAAATTTACCATATGAGGAACATCTTAACAGAAGAAAAATTCAACCAAAAAAAGTGAAATTAGAACTACACCTAAAGAAGATCAAAAAAGTGGACTCAGGAGGGCAAGAGGACTTGCTACAGCCCCGCGCCCAGGGCTACGGCTCTGCGCCCTGCACAGCGGTGGTTCAGCGCCGCACGGAAGAATTATGCTGTGGAAGGAGCAGCGGAGATGAGCCAGACGCTGTGAGCGGCTAACTACACAGCTAACAGCTCAGGCGTGGCCTTGCCCCCAGATCTCCATGAACTACCCAGGTGGGGATCTCCGCAACACTCACAGTGACCAGAACCCCCCGTGGAACAGTCGGTGGAAGCTCCCATGGACCAGTCGGAAGCTCCCGCGGGCCAGTGTCTACGTACCACCCCAAAGATGGAACAGTGAACAACGGTGCAAAGGAGGAAAGAGCACAGCTGTGAATCCAGCTTCTTGTCGGAAGAAAGAGAAGGAATACTGGAAACTTGAACACAAACTCGGAGAGGGGAGCCTGCGCGCACTGGGAACGGCGGCTGCCATCTTTGCCGCCAGCCCCTCCCACAAACTTCCTGCTAGCTACGCAGAGCAGACCATCATTGTCCGATTGCGCCCCCAGCCATCAGAACGGGAACATGCCGAGCTGCAGGGAGCCGTAAGTTGGGCCACGTGCACCTCAAGTGCAGGGTGCGGGATTCACAAAACAAAGGATAGACTCAGCCATCTGCCCTGCTAGAGCCTAGACAGGGCCAGAAGGGTGGAGGAACCTAGTGCACACAGGGTATCTGGAAAGGCCTGGCTTTTAGACTGCTAAAGCAAAAGCAGAGACAGAGACGCAGCCAGACCCAGTGGAGAGTCCAGAGACATAAACTAGCAGTGGGCAATTCTCTGCCTGCACTGACAGAGCAAATTAAAATAAATAAATAAATAAATAAATAAATAAATAAATAAATAAATAAAAAACGCCAAAGACACATGTGAAAATTTAAGCTCGGTACTTACGAACTAGCAGAGCATTGGTTTTAGTGTCTGTTTGCTATTTGTAGATTTTGGGTTTTTTTTTTTTTGGTTTTGGTTTTTGGTTTTGTTTTGTTTTGTTTTTTTCATTCTCTTTTGGTGTTAAGTTTTAAATTTGATCTGTCTAAACTCTGTTATTGCTTTGATTTGTTTATGTTTATTTGGATGAGTACTTGCTTTGTTATCTCTCACTTAGGTCATTGAACCCCCTCCTTACCCCTTTTACAAGCCCCCCCCCTGCCATATTCCTCTCTGCTACACTTTACCTCCATTCTTTTCTTTTCCTCATTTTCCTGTCACATATCAATATCTACCATCTCTAATTTTTACCCCCTTCTTTATCCTATCCCTGCATCTATTACAGTGACCTCTCACCCAAACTCTATCTCTGAACACACCCTGTCACCCCTAAACCCCAACTACCGAGATTGGTCAAGAAAACTTGCAAGAACAGGAAAGATATAAATTGAAGAACAGGGAAACCATGGGAAGGAAAAATAAAGAAACAATAAGCCACCACAACCCCTCAATAAGAGATCTCACCAACCCAGAATGGCAAAGACTACCAGAAGAACAATTCAGATCTTTAATACTAGAAACAATACAGGATTTTCAGAAAGAATGTAGGCAGAGATTTAAAGAAATAAAGGAAGACATAAAGGAACAAATAAACAGAGAATTTGAAGACCTAAAGAGAAACCAAACAGAAGCATTGAAGGAAGTAAAAGAGGAAATAATCGAAATGAAGGCATCAATGTAAACTATAAACAGCAGATTAGATCACATGGAAAATAGAATATCACTCTTAGAGGATGACCAAACTAACAATGAATCTATAGTACATAACTTAGAAAAAAAAATATGACAGTACGAATTGGACATGGAAGACATCTGGGACAATTTTAAAAGAGCCAACCTAAGAATGATAGGCATAGAAGAGGGATTAGAAGTTGAAATTTATGGAATAAACAATCTCTTCAAAGAAATAATAACAGAGAATTTTCCAAACAGAAAGAGAAGTCAACACACAGGTCCAGGAAACATACAGAACACCCTCAAGACAAGACCAAAGAAGAGGTTCACCACACCACATAGTAATCAAATTGACCAATGTAGAGGCAAAGGAGAGAATCTTAAAGGCAACGAAAGTAAAAGGCCAAGTGACATTTAGAGGCAAACCAATTAGAATTACGCCAGACCTCCCGAATCAAGTCATGACAGCCAGGAGAGGATGGAGTAACATATTCCAAACTCTGAAAGAAAATAACTTGCAGCCAAGATTCTCAAACCCAGCAAAACTCTCTCTTAAAATTGACGAAGATATAAAAACCTACAATGACAAACAGAAACTGAAGGAATTTTTGTCTTCCAAACCAGCACTAGAGAAACTACTTAAAGAGATTAGCTACAAAGAAGAACTAACCAGTAAACATCAGAACCAGAGAAACAATAATTTCCAGGAAGCAAACAGCTAAGCAAAAAAGAACAAACACTATGGCAAACAGAAGTCAAAACTCAAAATGTTAGGAATTAAAAATCATCTCTCAATAATCACATTGAAGATAAATGGTCTCAATTCTCCAATAAAAAGGCACAGGGTGGCAAAATGGATCAAAACACAGAATCCATCTATATGCTGCCTTCAAGAAACACACCTTACAAGCAAAGATTCCCACAAACTAAAGGTGAAGGGCTGGAGTAAGGTAATCTATGCCAATGGAACTCAGAGACAAGCAGGAGTAGCAACTATGATATCAGATAAACTAGACTTCAAACTCAAGCTTACCAGAAGAGACAAAGCAGGTCATTTTTTTACTAGTAAAAGGAACAATCCAGCAAGAGGAAATAACAATTATCAACATCTATGCCCCAAACATAGGTGCAGCCAATTTCATAAAACAAACTCTGTATGATATAAAGACACACATAGATCCCAACACACTAATACTAGGAGACTTCAATACTCCTCTTACATCTCTAGATGGTTCCTCTAAACAAAAGGTCAGTAGAGACGCCTCAGACCTAAAGGATACCATAAGCCAAATGGACCAATTAGACACATAAAGACTCTTCCACCCAACTAAAACTGAATTCACATTTTTCTCAGCAGCTCATAGAACCTTCTCCAAAATAGACTACATCCTCTGCCACAAAGCGAGCACCGGCAAATTCAAAAAATGCAACATAATTCCCTGCATCTTCTCAGACCACAATGGAGTGAAACTAGAAATAAACTCTAGGAAGACCCAAAGTAACCGGGTAAGCGCATGGAGACTGAACACCACATTGCTGAATGAAGAGTGGGTCATAGAAGAAGTAAGGGGAGAAATTAAAAAATTCCTAGAAACCAACGAAAACGGAGACACAACATATCAAAACCTCTGGGACATCCTGAAGGCAGTACTAAGAGGGATATTCATAGCACTGAGTGCCCACATAAGGAGAATAGAAAACCACCACTTAAATAACCTAATGACACAGCTCAAAGCCCATGAAAAACAAGAACAATCTAGCCCCAAAGCCGGGAGAAGACAGGAAATCATGAAAATCAGAGCAGAAATTAATGAAATAGAGAATAAAAAAACAATACAGAAGATCAACAAAACTAAAAGCTGGTTCCTTGAAAAAATAAACAAGATAGATAAACCATTGGCCTATCTGACCAAAAGAAAGAGAGAAGCAACCCAAATTACCAAAATAAGAGATGAAAAAGGGAATATTACCACCGACAGTATGGAAATACAGAAGTTAGTGAGAAACTATTTTGAAAAACTGTACTCCAACAAAATGGAAGATCTAAAAGAAATTGACAACTTCCTAGACACATACAACCTCCCTAAATTGAGTCAAGATGATATCAAAAACTTAAACTGACCAATAATAATCAAAGAAATAGAAACAGCAATAAAGAGTTTACCATCAAACAAAAGTCCAGGGCCAGATGGTTTTCCAAGTGAACTTTATAAAACATTTTTAGAAGAGCTAATCCCAATACTCCTCAAGCTATTCCGTGAAATAGAAAGAAACGGGACCCTTCCAAACACATTCTATGAAGCCAACATCACACTAATACCAAAACCAAATAAAGACTGCTCAAGAAAAGAAAACTATAGGCCTATATCACTGATGAATTTAGATGCAAATTGCTAAACAAGATACTAGCAATGCGCATTCAAAACCACATCAAGAAAATTATACACCATGACCAAGTCGGGTTCATCCCAGGGATGCAAGGCTGGTTCAACATTCAAAAAACAATACACGTAATTCACCACATAAACAGACTCAAAGACAAAAATCACATGATCATCTCAATTGACGCTGAAAAAGCCTTTGACAAGATCCAACACCCATTCATGCTAAAAGCACTACAGAGAATCAGAATAGAAGGAACATACCTCAAAATGGTAGAGGCAATATACAATAGGCTTATAGCCAGCATCATATTAAATGGAGAGAAACTGCAAGAGTTCGCACTAAAGACAGGAACAAGACAGGGATGTCCATTATCACCTCTTCTGTTTAATATAGTTCTCGAGACTCTAGCCAGAGCAATAAGGCAAGAGAAGGAAATCAAAGGGGTAAAAATAGGGAAAGAAGAACTAAAACTATCCCTTTTTGCAGATGACATGATACTATATTTAGAAGACCCAACAAACTCAACCAAAAAACTTATAGAACTGATCAGCAAATTCAGTAAGGTGTCTGGATACAAAATCAATCTTAAAAAATCAGAAGCCTTTTTATATGCCAACCACAAATCAATCGAAAAAGAAATCCAGAAAGCAATTCTACTCACAATAGCACCCCGAAAAATAAAATACTTAGGGATAAACCTAACCAAGGAGATTAAAGACCTCTATAAGGAAAATTATAGAAAGCTGAAGAAAGAAATTGATGAAGACCCTAGGAGATGGAAGGACCTCCCATGCTCTTGGATAGGCAGAATAAATATCACCAAAATGGCCATCCTCCCAAAATTGATCTACAAATTCAACGCAATACCCATGAAATTGCCAAGGATGCTCCTCACAGACATAGAAATATCAGTCCTTAAATTCATCTGGAAAAACAAAAAGCCCAGGATAGCCAAAGTAGTTCTTAGCAATAAAAATCATGCAGGAGGCATCACAATACCTGACTTTAAACTCTACTACAAAGCCACAGTAATAAAAACAGCATGGTATTGGCACAAAAATAGATACATAGACGAATGGAGCAGAATAGAAGACTCAGAAACAGACCCACTGACTTACAGTCAACTGATTTTTGACAAAGGAGCCAAAAATATACACTGGAAAAAGGATAGCCTCTTTAACAAATGGTGTTGGCAAAACTGGTTAACCATATGCAGGAAAATGGAAATAAACCCCGCTTTCTCACCCTGCACAAGAGTCAACTCAAGGTGGATCAAGGACCTGCAAGTCAGACCAGAGACCTTGCAGATACTTGAAGAGGGCATAGGACCAACACTTGAACACATAGGCACAAGTAAAAACTTTCTCAACAGGACCCCAAAAGCACAAGCAGCTCAAAGGAAGATCAATGCATGGGATTGCATTAAACTGAAGAGCTTCTGCACAGCAAAGGAAACAGAACCTCAACAGAGAACCTACAGAGTGGGAGAAAATTTTTGCCAGTTACACTTCAGATAGAGGTTTATATCTAGGATATACAAAGAACTCAAGAAAATCGCAACTAAGAAAGCAAATAACCCAATCAAAAAATGGGCAAAGGAACTAAATAGACACTTCACAAAAGAAGAAATACAAATGGCCAATAAATGTCTGAGGAAGTGTTCCACATCATTGGCAATCAGGGAGATGAAAATCAAAACTACCCCGAGATTTCACCTAACTCCAGTCAGAATGGCAATCATAAAAAACACGAACAACAACACCTGCTGGCGAGGGTGTGGAGAAGTGGGAACCCTAATACATTGTTGGTGGGATTGCAAACTTGTGCAACCACTGTGGAAAACAGTATGGAGGATCCTCAGATGAATGGGAGTGAACCTACCATATGACTCAGCAATACCACTACTGGGTATATATCCAACAGAATGGAAACCAAATTATCAGACCGATGCATGTGTATCTATGTTTATAGCAGCTCAATTCACAATAGCCAAACTATGGAAGCAGCCAAGATGTTCAACCACAGATGAATGGATTACAAAACTATGGGATTTGTACACAATGGAATTTTACTCAGCCATAGAGAAGAATAAAATCATGTTCTTTGCAGGGAAATGGATGCAACTGGAAAACATTATGTTAATTGAGATTAGTCAGTCACAGAGAATTAAGAAGCATACGTTCTCCCTAATATGTGGATGCTAGGGAGAAGATGGGGCATAGGAGGGTCTCCAGATGAAAAGGAGAGATCTTCGATAAGCAAAGAAGTTGATTGAATTGTATTGGACGCATGGGGCAGAGGGACACCCTAAAGCACATGATGTACTTACACAATCATATCAAGGTCACTCACTGAAGTGAACCTGAGGGGGAGGGAGGGGGAGTGAATGGGGTGGGAATTGGGGAAGGGGTCAAATGAGAATTGTGTGCAAATATGTTGTTAACCACTTGTACTTAACAAAGATGTATGCTATATTGCATGAATTACTATAGTAAAAAATTAAAACAAAACAAAACAAAACAAATGCAACCTTGGCTGTGCTCTCATGCATCCTGCCAAACCAGGATATTCTAACTTAGTACAGACACAGAGATATGGATGTTCTTTGTAACCAGATAGACTTTTTTGTAAAAGACCTCCTTGACTTAGCTTCTCTGAGAATAATCACTTGTGCTATGTGCTTAGGGTTGTCACACAGTTTGTCACCTTGAGAAACCCCTAAATTCTGCTGGCTACAAAGCTCACAGTTCTCCAGAATAAAATTGGCAATAGCATAAGACTGTTGTCCACCTCATTTCTTGGCTCACAGTTCTAGGTTCATCACCAACTTTGAAAGTGGTGATAGCTCTATATTATTATTTTTTTTATTGTAGGGATCAAACTCAGGGACATTCTACCTCTGAATTATTACTCTATTCTTTTTTTTATGTTGTATTTTGAAACAGTGTCTTTCCAAATTGCTCAGGCTGGAACTTGAGATCCTCCTGTCTCTGCCTCCCAATTGTTGGCATTACAGACATGAACAACCATGCCCAGATAAACTCTTTATTGTCTTGATAATTCATTAATCAATGAGTTGAATGAAATCATGCGCACTCATTCTTTTTATGGATTGGAGGCAAATCCAAAACTTTTAAAAATTTTTGACAATTACACTTGAACAGTGAACTCTAACTTGGAGAATTAATTATGCATATAATTCATTTATCTTAGAAAGCTCTACCGGAAGAGTCTATTTCCACACATACTCCCACATGATTTATTCATCTGGGAAAAATATTTCTTCTATCAGGAAAATAGATTGCTCACCTACACCCACAGATAGCTACTTATATATTTATACTTGCTCACTTTACCATATTCACCAATTCTGTTATCAAAAACTTGTTTCAAGCCCAACTAATTCTCTTCTTTGAGCCTAGATTGCACGACTACATAAAAATACCCTCTTGATTTCCCTGAGATGTGAGAAGTCCCTGAGATATGACTTCCCTAAACCACTGAAGTCCAGAATCTAAAACCTGACACACTCTATTAACTTTTCCATTCTTCAAAACTACTACAGTTATGTGAAGTCATATTATGTTAATGAAAGGTCTAATAAAGTTAGCAAAAGTTAAATAACAGGTTTAAACTTAAGTAGCCTATTATGGCCAGCTGCTCTGGCCTTGCCAGCTAAATCTCTCCTGACCCCAGCAGTGTTTCAGGGTCACCAACTGCCACTTGTCATTCTGGATCAAATCAAGATATTTCTCTTCTTCAATTATTATCAGTTATTCTCCATCATCTTCATAGTTCCTTCCTGTCTATCTCCACTCAGAACCCACTTCATCTCTCTCTTCCTTATAGAAGGCAAAACCATCTCCTTGCTGAGTTCCCTGACTGTGTAGAGGATTGGGGGGAATGTATCATTAATGTGATATTTAACCTGCTTTTATTCTGGGGACATTTTTTCACAGACCTTAACTGTGCTACTCTATAATTCAGTAACTGAAGGAGACCATCTTTTACCTAGATAGGTGATGCTGTGGTCTGAATGTTTGTGTTCTCCCCAGATATGTATGTTGAGGTCCTAACCCCCAAGGTGATGCTACTTAGAGGTGGTGTCTTTGGGAGCTGACAGATCATGTGGACATAACTCTTATGATTAAGATTATTTCCTTAAAAGAGACCTCAGGGGCCGGGCGTGGTGGCGCACGCTTGTAATCCCAGCATTAGGGAGGCTGAGACCGGAGGATCCGGGTTCGCGGCCAGCCTCAGCTACCTAGTGAGGCACTCCGCAACTTAGTGAGACTCGGTTTCAAAATAAAGAATAAAAAATAGGGCTGGGGGCGTAGCTCGGAGGTAGAATGCCCCTGAGTTCAATCCCCAGTACCGC
>PVLC010010625.1:0-13850 GCA_004027655.1 Graphiurus murinus | reverse complement strand
GAGACCTCAGGGAGCTACCTTGCTCCTTCTACCGTGTGAGGGGCACATTGAGAATGTGACATCTATGAGGAGATGAATCATCATTAGACAGGGCATCTGTTGCCAACTCTGTCTTGGGTTTCTCAGTCTTCAGGACTGTGAACAATAAATGTTTATTGTCTATCAGCCACTCAGTTTGTGGTATTTTGATATGGCAATTTGAATGAATTCACATGACCTCCTGAAAGCCAGCTTGTTAAGAAAGTAGCTTCATGTGGCACTCTGTGGTGTCCAAGGACCATGGTAGAACAGACAAGTGCAAAGAGACTGATGAGATACACACTTCATTGATGCCAATGTGCTAGGGTGACATGTGACACCCACTGCAGCACTCCCAGTCCAAAATGTATGTGAGGTACCCTTGTGGAGAAGGGAAGCAGAGGCAGAAAGTTTTCAGAAGACCTCTGAATTAACCAATTCTCAAAAAAGTTTAACTGTAAGAAATTTTGTTTCTATTATCAGCACAGGCAGGGCCTTAAAAGCTTAATTAAGTTCATTAGAAAAAAGGCACAGTATGTTGTGATTATGAAATTTATAGATTCTGTGTAAACATAAGAAATTATTTCTGTTTCTCAAATTTATTTCTCTTCACTTTCTGCATTTTGAAGGACAAGCTAATTCAATTGCAGAACTATCTAATTTATCACTTAGGTTCTGGCTATAATTTTATGCCTACAAATACATAAACACACTTCATATGTAGATAATTGTCTATAGATTTTAATGATTAATCTAAATTTCTAAGTCTTGTCTCTATTTCTTTTTTTAATCAGCACATAATTTCATTCATTCATTGCATTTCTTCCTGATTTTCTATTTCCCTTAAAAAGAAGAAACTTCTGGTACTATTTATTTAAAAGGCAGTGTGTTTGGTAAAAGGATTGAATTATTTTATTACCTGAGCTTTTTATTTATCATGCTACTTTATCCTTGCTGATCCTCAAGACATCTTTGCAGATTTAACATGTACTCATTATATCTAAATCCTTTCCTAGAATATTTTGCTTACTTTGTTAACCTTGAGTATGTTTTGTTCTACTGATTTTTTAATCTCTTAGCCATATTTTATTCAACAAATATTCCTAATAGGAGACAGAATACAGCAGTGTAATAGGGAAACTTTACAGTTTATTTGGAGGAGATGGACAAAATTACAGCTGAATTATCTGATGATTAAAAGATATTAGGATGAAAGGTACAAGTAAAGGGGCAAAAGGGATATAGATTGTGTGGTGTAGCTGTTTTAAATAGGAGTCACTGAGAGTGTGACATCTGAATGAGTACTTGAAAGTAGTGAGAACTTAGTACACTGACACGTAATTTTATGTGTCAGATTGACTGGGCTAAGATATGCTCAGATTGTTGGTAAAACCATTTTAGGGTGCTTTTGTAAAGTTGTTTCTGCAAGAGATTAACATTCAAATCTGTAGGGTAATGAAAATTATCCTCATTAGTATGTGCAGACATTATCCAGTTAGTTGAGGGATTACATAGAATAAAGGCTGTGGAGAAAGGCTGGATTCATCCTCTTTGTTCAATAACCATTTTATTTTGCCTTTGGAAATTGGTGCTTCTGGTTCTTGGGTCTTTGGAAATAGGCTGGTATTTGCACCATCTTCTTCCTGGTACTCAGTCTTTGGATTCATACCAAATGATGCCACTGGTATTTATGGTTCTACAACATATCAATTAAAGACTGTGAGACTTGGCTTTCATAAATTTGTTAGGCCATTCCCATAATAAATCTCCTCTCATAGGCATATCTTATTGTTTTGCTTCTTTGAAAAATAATGACTAATAGGTATGCATATCTGGGACAAATGCTTTCCACCAGAGGCAAAATGAGTGCAAAGGCCCTTTGGCAGGAGCATGTGTAAGTGGATCTCTGCAATGGCCAATATAGCTGGAATAGAGTGATCTGAGAAGTGGCAGTGGGAAGAAGATGAGGTCAGAGAATTGGGAGATATAAAGGCACAGAGCACACAGGGGATAGGCAGGCATGATATTCTTTTAGCTTTTAATTTGAATAGCATGTAGGTATATTACTGGGTTTTCAACTAAGAAAGAATCATGATCTTATTTTCAGTTTTAAAAGAATCTCTGGTTGCTCAAATAAGAACAGATTGATTCCTTTAAGAGTAGAAACAGGAGAATCACTTTTTGTATTACTGAAGCAATCTAGGCAATAAATGACAGTGGTGTATACTGAAATGGGCATATTGTGGTGGTAATAACAGCTAAATATATTTTAAAAGTATAGCTCCTAAGATTTCAGGATGTGGTCTGTGGAAAAATAAAAAAAAAGAAGAGTTGTACTTTGAATTGAGACTGAAAGGGTGAATTATGTACTTATTTTTGTTTTTATTTTTTACTCAAAAGAAATTTGCAAATCTGGAAACTACTTAAGGAGTTATAAATGTTATTTAATTTTAACACAAAAATTATCATATTAGAAACAATAAATTCTTTTACAGGGAGGAAAACAATAGAAGATTCAGCAGACCTAGCTTTTGCTGCTTAGAAATGGTTGAGATTCTTTTAGAAGCATCTATATGAGTTTGTTTCTAATCAAGAAAAAGGTTAGCTTTTAAACATGTCACTATATAGGATACAATATAAGATGCCTTCAATATTTCTAGTGTTGTCATTTTACAATGAAGTCAATGCTGGTGAGAATTTTTTAAAGAGGATGAATTTAAAATTATTTAAGATTATAGAGTGTTTATCAATCTTTCTTAACTTAATAGTTTTTGACATTTTTGACTTAACTTCAAGTTGAAAAGATCACCACATAGTTCTTCATTATTCTGTCATACAAGTAACAAGAAAGAATTAAACTTACTAGTTTGTAGTCTTACATTGTCAAAACCATCAATAATCTTTATCACGTATCTTTCACTAGAACTACCTCTAGTTGATAAAATAGACTAATGTGCATATTATTTCCATCTTCTACAGGTTTTGGATTTTTTATGGCTACAGGACTAAGTATAAAAGTGAAAAGAAAGTTGCAGAGAAGCTATAGCCTGGATAATAAAGCTCTTAATAGTTCATAGTTGGTTGGAAAGTAATGTAAAGTAAAATTTGGTAATATAACTTTCATAAACATTCACAGACCTTAGTTAGTTACTCATGCTATTAGCATAAATAAGTGTATGACCCAATAACATCATTTATAATATTAAAAATTTAAGGGAACGCCGGGCGTGGTGGCGCACGCTTGTAATCCCAGCATTTGGGAGGCTGAGACTGGAGGATCCGGGTTCGTGGCCAGCCTCAGCTGCCTAGTGAGGCACTCCACAACTTAGTGAGACCCTGTTTCAAAATAAAGAGTGAAAAATAGGGCTGAGGGTATATCTCAGAGGTAGAATGCCCCTGAGTTCAATCCCCAGGACCTCAAAAAAAATTTAAGGGAATTATATGTTAAATGATGTTCCTGTGACATAATTTGCTAACAGTCCAATCTCAATTAACACTTAATTTTCAAGATCAGCAAATTAATGATAAATTCTTCTTCCTGAACAAGGCATCATACAAAGTAATGAAGGCAAATTAGATTTTTTTCAAGTGTGCTGAGTGTAAGGAATTCATAGTAGCACGGTGATCACTGTATATTTCTATGTTAATGTTGCCAGGTAATCAATCATTTTGAAATATTGGAAATGTTTAATGCATTGAAGCATAAACTAGAGAAAATGTTTGACATTTGATATAGACAAAAACATTTAGGACAATGCAAAGCATCTGCCAAGGAAATTGTTTTCGAAACATGGAAAATTATAAGCAATTATCAAAAAAATTACCTGACAACTCAGTTTTAATGATAGCTTAACTGATATTAAGCTTCATTTTTCAGCACTAGAATTTGGGAAAGTCACCATACACCCATAGTTTGTACTCCTTCATCTTCCTTATTTGTATATGCTGAAAACATTTCAATAATAAATTTTAAAAAGGATAATTAGGTTGTAGTATAAAAATGATTTTGTTTTTTAAAACAAGTGGAGGGTTATCTGATATAGTGATTACCTAAAAGTTTGAGAACATAAATTTTGTTTTAAATTTTACTCCTTCACAAAATAATATCAAGACAATCAGTTCGCAGGGTGCATATTTTGTTCTACATGCATAAAGTTGTCAATGGTAAAATATTACTAAAAAAAATTTAGTTAGGGGACATATAAAAAATAATATGTTCTGTGTCAAACTGGTATTCAAATAGCTTAATGCCCAACTTTCCCTTGGACCTCTCTGAGTCATAATCTACCTGTTTGTAAGTGAAATATTTCTGCTAGAGTCATAATGAGAAGGTACATGTAGCATTACTATTAAAATAACCAGCACATAGTAGACACTCAATGAATAATAATTATTACTTTGTGTCAACATTATAATTTGAGAAACAAAGGTCATATCCATTTGATATGACTATTAGTAATAGACAATTTACCTGATGTTTTATTCTCATGAATTATACAAACTTTCCATATAAAAAAGATGATAATTCATTATTGAAAAGGTCGTTGAAATTATATGTAAGGATCAAAGAGTACTGCCAGAACAGCAATGCAAAAATTCTATGCATTTTTAAAGGGCACTACTCAACCTCCTTATGTGTTATGTACTTTCTTTTGAATTATTCAGCCTACCATCTGTATATTTGAAAAACAGAACTACAATGTGGTTTTGAAATCAAGCTATATTCTTTCATTCTATCTGCATAGAGAAAAATTATATCCATACTAAAACAGATGTGATCATCATTATAATCCTTATATTGAAAACAACATAGGCATTTTAATAGAAATACTAGAAGCTAATGACAGAATCCTGAAGGTTATAGAACAAAGATTTGTTGCCTGGTAAATTTCAAATCCCAGGAAATAATAAACTGTAGTTAAGAATAGATAATACAGATGCTTTATATTCCATACCATAGTGTTTATGCCCCTAGACATGATTGCATACTACATTTTAATCAGAGTATAGAAAAATATGTTTAAACTTTCAGTAAAACTATAAAATGGCACAATATCCAATGTGTATCCAATCTGAAGTTATTTCATTTGTCTGTATTTTTCTGAGAGTGTCAAAAAATCCAGTTTTTCTTTGTTATATCTCTGAAATTATTTTCTATCACATTTTAAGAAATTATTTTCTATCATATTTTTAACACAACTGCAAATCATATGTTTCAGAATTTTAAAATATATATGTAATGATTTATCATTTATTCAGAATTGTAATGATCATGAATGCTATTTTTATTATCAAAGCATCAGTGAATGAAACTCTCTGAACAGCAATATAGTTTTATAACTTATATTAACATGGATAAAATTTATGATTCAGAAATTATTTAAACAACTGAATAAAACAAAATCATTGTTATCATCATTATAATCATTGATAATGATATTATTCTCAATAATTTAAAGTGATAGATATACTATTAGAATAGACAGCTATCAAGTTTATTAGTAGATGTATGAAGACATTAAGTGTCTGTAAAACATTGAAATATATTTTGAATTTAAGTCTCAAATAAATATGATACAAATTATACAGGTAAATGATTACTTAAAATACTTAATTAGGTTGCTGAGGCTGTCTTTAAACCTGTGATCTTCCTGTCTCAGCCTCCCAAGTACTTGTATTACAAGCATGCACCAATTCTCTTTCCAAGTTTAGAGAGCCACTTTGTACATTATTGTGAGAAGAACTAGATTAGATGAGTATAATAACTCTTATTTGATTTTTTCCCTTAAAAATTCATCAGTAGTCTAAAGAAGGAGTCTACAGAATGAGAGATCTTTGTGAGCTATCCCTCTGATAGAGGACTAGTGTCTAGAATATACGAAGAACTTAAGAGACTTAACACAAAATAATCCAATCAAGAAATGGGCAATTTAATTACATAGACATTTAACAAAAGGAGTGATACAAATGCCCAATAAATATATGAAAAAAAATTCAACATCATTAGTAATCAGGGAGATGAAAATGAAAATAACACTGAGATTCCACCTAACCCCAATCAGAATAGTTATCAGCAAGAAGTCAAAGAATAATGCTGGTGAGGGTGTGAGGAAATAGGAACTCTTCTACACTTTTGGAGGAATTGCAAATTAGTGCAGCTGCTATTGAGATCAGTGTAGAGATTTCTTAGAAAACTGGGAATGGATCAACCATATGATCCAGCTATACCACTTCTGAGTATCTTTCCAAAGGGACTGAAATTAGAATCTTATAATTATATATGCATACACATGTTTATAGCAGCATAATTAACAATAAACAAATTATGGAAACAAACTAGATATCTATCAGCGGGTGAATGGATTACATAGTTATGGACTATAACACACAATGGAATTCTACTCAGCACTAAAGAACAAAATTATGTCATTTGCAGGAAAATGAGTGGACCTGGAGATCATTATGTCAAATGAGATTAGCCAGTCACAGAAAGTAAAGGCTCATATGTTTTCTCTCATATGTGGAAGCTAGGGAGTAATTGGGATAAAGGAAGGTCTTTAGATAACGGAGAAGACACTCCAGTAGAGTCAGGGAGGTGGTTTAGGGGAAAGGTGGGGGAAGAGGAAGAATAAATGAAGGGATTACTTCCAGTGACATTTGTGAGAATGCCAATGTAAATCTCAATACCCTGTATGGGAAGGTGGGGAGTGGAGATAGAATCAGGTGAAAGCCCACCATGTGCTGTTTGCCAAGTATGTCACTATCAAAATGAACTGTATGATAATGTGAGACTATAATGCAACAAATAAAAATATTAACAATTCACACATTTTATTTTCTCTCAACTTTGACAAACTTAGTTAAAAGTTATACATAAGAGAGAATGATAAATTTGTCATCCATTTACTATTTTTTTATTGGTATATTGTAATTGTACATCTTTGTTAGGTGCAATCTAATAAAGGCATACAGTGCACACATCTCTCATTTAACCCTTCAAAAATTCCCACCCAACTCCCTCACTCTCCTTCCTTCTCAAGTTCAGTTTAGTGATTGACTTTGATATGTTTGTGAAAGTGCATCATGGTCATTCGGGTGTTTCCCTCCCCCTCCATCACCTTCAGTTAAGTCACATTCCTTGCTCATCTATAGTTTCTCCTTCCTCTAGGGCTCCTCTAATGTCCCACCTTCTCCCTAGCTTCCACATATTAGGAACAGCATCCATTTTTTTTTTTTACTTTTTGTGACTGACAAATATCACTTAGTATAATATTTGTCAGTTCCATCCATTTCCCTGCAAATGGCATGATTTTGTTCTTCGTAAAATTCCATTGTGTACATATCCCATAGTTTTATAATCCATTCATTTGTTGATTTTTTTATTGTAATAATTCGTGCTTTGTATTTATACAATTTTGTATTTGTTGATGGACATCTTGACTGGTTCCATAATTTGGCAATTGTGAATTGTGTGACTATAAACACACATACACATGCATGGGTCTGATAGTTTGGTTTCCATTCTTTTGGATAGATATTCAAAAGTGGTATTGCTGTATCATATGGCAGGTTCATTCCCATTTGTCTGAGGATCCTTCATACTGTTTTCCAAAGTGGTTGCACTAATCTCCAATCCTATTAACAATGTATTAGGGTTCCCACTTCTCCACACTCTTGCCAGCATTTGTTGTTGTTTGTATTTTTGATGATTACTATTCCAATTGGAGTTAGGTGAAATCTCAGGGTAGTTTTGATTTGCATCTCTCTGATTGTTAATGATGTTAAATATTTCCTCATACATTTATTGGCCATTTGTATTTCTTCCTTTGTAAAGTGTCTATTTAGATCATTTGGATATTTTTGATTGGGTTATTTGCTTTCTTAGCTGTGAGTTTCTTGAGTTCACTGTAGAGTATATATATTAGTCCTCTATTGGAGGAGTAGCTCGCAAAATTTTTCTCCCATTCTGTGGACTCTCTGTTGAGGTTCTTGATAGTTTCCTTTGCTGCACAGAAGATCTTCAGTTTAATGCAATCCCATGTATAGATCTTCCTTTGAGTTGCATGTGCCTTTGGGCATATGCCTCCTGCATGATTCTTGTTGGTAAGAACTACTTTTGCTATTATTGGTATTTTGTTGTTCCAAATGAATTTAAGGACTGATTTTTCTATGTCTGTGAAGAGTGACCTTGGTAATTTAGAGGGTATCACATTGAATCTGTGGATCATTTTTGGGAGAATGGCTATTTTGATGGTATTTATTCTGCCTATACAAGAGCATGGAAGATCTTTCCATCTTCTAAGGTCTTATTTGATTTCTTCTTTCAACTTTTTATATTTTTCCTTATAGAAGTCTTTGTCCTCCTTGGTTAGATCTATTCCTAAGTATTTTTTTTTGGGGGGGGGGGTTGCTATTGTGAGTGGAATTGTTTTCCAAATTACTTTTTCAGTGAATTTATGGTTGACGTACAGGGACATTTCTGATTTTTAAAAATTATTCTCTTGCTGCAAGCTTGTGCCTCTAAACTCTCCACAGGGCCTGTCCCTGTGCTGCTCTTGTCTATGTAGGTAGTGGGTGTCACTGGATCTCGACCCAGTATAAGCCTGAGGCTTCAAGCTTTCCACAGGCCCTGTCTGCATCTTTCTCTCTGCCTTTGCTGGTGGCAGGTGTGCAGTCTAAATGCAGGACATTTTCCAGGGGGCCTGTAAGGTCTCTATGCCCTGTGTGCTCTGGGTCCCTCCAGCCCTTCTGTTCCTATCCAACTGCTAAAAAGATTGGGGACCGAGTCTATTGTTTGCCACAGGGGCCCCTCTGGCTGTGCAGGTAACTTAAATTGAGTGCTACTCTGGCTCTGGAGGGAGAGGTGAGCTGAGATGTCCCCGCCACAGGCTTAAGCTAGTTGTCCCAGGCATTCTGGTCACTGTCAATCATGTGGGGATATGTCACCTGATTAGGGTGTGGAGTTCTGTAGTCGATTACTCCACATCTGGTCGCTGAATATGCAGGAGGTGGTTAGATGCCTCAGTGCTACTAGACCCTGCCCAAGGTGGCTGTCTCAATGGAGGATGCTACATCATAGCATGTGCTGCTCCCACATGTGCAGGCTCCTTCGCTCTCCCTGGTCTACTTTCTGGGTTTTGTTCACCTGTCTTTCAATTTTTATTAGTTTGTTCACTTTTTTGCTGTGTCTTTATTTTGTCAAGAAGCTGCTTTTACAGCAGTTTTGATTCAAGTTTTACAGCACCTGAGAAGAGCTGTTTCTCTCAGTCACCATCTTGGGTTCCCCTCTCTCTGTAAATCTCCATTTTAATATATTAATTGTCTGTCTTCTTCTTTTTTTTTTTTTGTGGTATTGGGAACATTCTACCACCAAGATATACCCATAGCCCTATTGTATGTTTTATTTTGAAACAGGATCTCATTAAGTTGCAGAGGCCCTCACTAAGTTGCTGAAGCTGGCCTTGAACCTGTGATTCTATTGTCTCAGTCTCTCAATTACTGGGATTATAGGTGTGTGCCATGATTCCTTGCTTCATATGCATTTTTTTAAAGAAAGAAGAAAGTGATAAAAAGTAAATGAGAATAGCATTTTAGCACACAGTGATAATTATATTGCTATCATTAGATATTTATTTTCAAAAGATAACACCTCAAATCTGGTTTTTAAAATATATCCTTTATGGTTCAAGTTCCATATCTTACCTTTTATCATGTCTTAGGAAAATGGCTGTATTTAGGCAGTAAGTGTCTATTAACTATTAATGCTTTAATATTTTATTTGCCATCAAAGTTTTATGTTTCAAAGAATGTCCCTGAAAGCCAATCTTACTAACTGATTGCATATTTAGTTGACAGAGGATATGTTTTTAATAAAATTAATTAAAATTATTCCTTATGAAAACTAGAAATCAAAATATAGTAGTAAATTTTTCTTTGAAATAGTAATAATCTGTTTGTCCTAAAGCACCTGAGTATTTGGCTCATTTCAAAAATTTTCTTCAGAGTTCTTAGAGTATTCATGCTGAAAACTCATTTTGACATATTACTGGGATTGACAAAACAACTCATAGGTGAGGAAAATTACATAAATTTTCTGGTATGAAAAGTTACAAGGTAGTATCCTGAATGTATTTCTTTCTTCAAAGGAGCCTGACCCTTTTCAAACATGTCTTAAATAATAATATATTTTGGTGGGGAAATGGTGCTGAAGCAGAAAGGTAGTTCTCTCTAGTTGAATAATATATATTGAAAAACAGTGAATAGGAAAAAGCAATTTAAAACAAAACAAAACTTCTTTTCTGGATCTTTGAAAGAAGTATTTGCTAGCTGACCAATGACAACAATTTATAACATGCAAGTAGAAAAGAATACTAATTCCATTCATTTTTGTGAGAAAGCAAGTTGATGTACTGTGTGTGAACTATTAAATATCTGCATTTATTTATAAGGATTTTTTGTGTTAATCAACGAATGTCATTTGTGAATTATATTGTAGAATATATAGAAAAGAGACAGAAATTCCACTTGATTTTGGTTGTTATGAGCTAGATGATCAATATCTGTGCCAAAATAATGGCTATGGAATTGAACTGGAATGTGTATATATGAAAAATGCTTTAGAACTAATTTTGTACTTAGACATCATGCATTGTAACCTAAATTGCTGCAATTTTATAGAAAGATGGGAATATAATGTTAACATAAAACTTCTCTCTATAATAAAAGTTAAAAAATGGGGTTCTTCTTTTATCTCAGTCTATCTGTTTCTGTTGCTTTTCATATTGTAGTCCAAATAATTGTTGTATTGTTTTTGCTTCTCAAAGCTCAACTCATTCTGTTTTTTAGCTTCCCAGACAACTTGATTCTAGTTTAATATAATTTTTGACATTTTCTTTTGTTCTTTTCATCTTTTCTTAAGATGTAACCTATTGAGCAACTCTGTGTCAAATGAAATGGAGAGTGTTATACAGAAATTATGCTTCTTACCCCAGTCTACTTTCTTCCTAGTTTATTCTAGATGATCCCACGTGAGTTTGGTGTTGGGTGGGACCAAGATCTTCTCTTTTCACTACTACTGTTTTTCTGCTACAGTATATAACTGATGATCTCTTCCTTGAGTATGTTCCATTTTGTTTTTCAAAAATGTAGAGTAGTTTGGGAAAAAAAATCAAACAGTAATTTATATTAACCTTTCCCTTCCCCCAAATTTCTGTATAACACTCTCCATTTCATTTGACAAAGAAGAAGACATTTATTTTTACTTTGGTTTACAATGGCAACTCTACATTGTGATAATTTTTGCTCCCTGGCTTAATATCACTCCAACCAATATTATTCTTATTTCTTCACAATTTCTATAACCACATAGATTATTTTCCAAGATTATAACCAACCGATCCTATTCTCAAAGTCTTCTTTAGAGATATTGTTCTATGCTTTATTTTAGCATCTCATTCCACAGTCACATTCACAATGTTATTAATATGACCATACAATATTTGTAGTTTCAATTTCATACTCTTAACCTCTAATCATTGTATCTTATTTTTCTCAGTTCATTCCCTCTTGTACTATGATCTCGACAATCCTTCAACACTACTGAGGCCTCCAGTTCATTGCCCCTATTCTTATGTTAATGTCCCACATACAGTCCATCTCTTTGATATCTTCCTTACATATGTTTAATAATTACTTCTTTGTATAATTCCAATTTAACCATAGCCCTAGTTAAATTGATCTCTCTTCCTATTTTACAACTGCACCAGTGCAGCAGCTTTGGCTAGAGTTAAAAGGCAACAAAACAAAAAAAAATGCAGCACATTAGAGACTCTCATTCTAATACATAACCACAAATCTCAAGTGTACCATTAATGTGATAGCCAATCAAACACTACATCTTGACTATTTACTCTCCTTATCTTCTGCCTGTTTTTTTATTTTTTCGGTTGTTCAGATATCGAGGCTCCTCATTACAGTGACAATCAGGATTTTCACATGTAGTCAGTTTTATAAACATAGGGTTGAAGATTGTGTGTGGGATAGTTTACACAAGGTATAGAAATGCTATATGTAACTTACTTTTATTTTTGCAGTACTGGAAATTGAACCCAGGGAAATTCTGTTGCTCAGCTATGCCCCTAACCTTTTTTTTGCATTCTTTCATTTTGAAATTGGGTCTTCCTAAGTTATCATGTGTTGACCTCAAACCTGCTATCTTCCTGTCTCAGCCTCCCAAATATTGGGATTATAAGTGTAATCCACCGTGCCTGGCTATTAGACATAATTTCTGCCCACGTTTCATTGCCTGAAATATAGTAGCATGACACTACCTATCTATTATTTAGGAAATATGTTTTAGATTTTTCCATAGATTATAGAAGAACAGAGATAATACCCATTCTTTGCCAACTGCCAGACATTTTGAAAAGTTATTCAATGTACATATTCATGTATGTATGCATATACATGTGAATATAATACATTTATATACTATAAATATAATGCATATTTATATTTGTATATGTATTATATTTATACATGTATACACACAGGCACAAAAACATTTTTACACAAACACACAGAGGCACAAACATTCTTTTATGAATCAAACTACAAACATTTGAAGTGTGACGTTATTTTATTTCTACGTTAATGAAGAGAATGCTCTGATAAATGTACTTATTTTAATAAAAATGTACATAGCCATTTAATTAGGGTATCAAGATCTTAATCAAGACAGTATAGTATCAGAGTTACAAAGATCTAATTTAGACATTCTGTTACATTTTATAACGTAATGATAATTTATAAGTAGATTCTATACACTGTACTGTAGATAGAGTTTACTTTATTATATATACTACTACCATTCTAAATTATACTTACTCCTTCATTGATGTCATACACTCAATTTGTCATTTCACATATTTGCTCTGGGGGAAGTTGTTGATGCTACAGGGCCTAGAGAAAATAGTCCTTTGGTTTCATTCATCTTTGAGGCTCATAATACACGAATCTCAATAAGTATGACCTATGTTATTTTACCACCCATTGTGGGTTATGACTGAATTCAATAACTGGTTATTTTTGATAGAAAATGTCCCAATCCTTCTTTGAAGATCATGGGCCCAAATTTGCTCATTTCCTTATACAGATTAGTGAAATTGAAAGAGGGCCTCATAATTTATGTAATACATGCAAACTTACATTTTTTCCTAGATAAAGTCAATCAAACAAAGGCCAAATAAAACAAATAGAAAATAAAATTTAAAAATCTTTTTTTGTTGTTTTTTTTTCAGATTCTGAAAATAGACATATTTATTTATTTATTTTTGGTATGAAACATGCATTTTTTTTCTCTATTTTTTATTTATTTATTTATTTATTTATTTATTTATTTATTTATTTATTTATTTTTTTTTTTTTTTTTTTTGCGGTACTGGGGATTGAACTCAGGGGCATTCCACCTCCGAGCTATACCCCCAGCCCTATTTTTTATTCTTTATTTTGAAACCGGGTCTCACTAAGTTGCGGAGTGCCTCACTAGGTAGCTGAGACTGGCCGCGAACCCGGATCCTCCGGTCTCAGCCTCCCGAATGCTGGGATTACAAGCGTGCGCCACCACGCCCGGCTCTATTTTTTTTTTTTTAGCATGGAATTTTATACATTTCTTGGGTACAACAGGGTTAATCACACATTTTTGTTGGGTACAAGCTAGTACAGGTAAAGACATCCATGCACATATTTCTCATTAACCCTTCCCCAATTCCCACCCACCCTCCCCCTATCTCCTGGTCAGTTTAGTGATTGACTTTGATGTGATCTTGTAAGTA
>PVLC010010624.1:0-49812 GCA_004027655.1 Graphiurus murinus | reverse complement strand
GGAGGAGGAAGAGGAGAGAAAGGGGAGGAAATCTCCAGGGTTCAGAATGCTTCACTGGAGAATTCTACCAAACATCGAAAGAACACCCAATCTGTCCCACAATATAAAGGAGACCATTACCTGCCTCATTTTATAAACCTATCACCAAAATCAGACAAGATAGATCAAAGGAAAAATGTTTGTGTGTGAAAGGGAGGTGGACACTCCAGACCAATAACTCTCAAAAACAGTGTAGATGTAAAAATCCTTAACAAAATATTAGGAAATAGAAATCAGCAATATATAAACAGAATTATATATTTGAAAATAATAATGATGGTGGTGGCAGCCAGGGGACTCCCTTGAGCAGTGGTCAAGGGCTGGTTGAAATTGGGCCAAAAAAGTCTGGGAAGGTGAAAAAAAAAATTGAACTCTATACACATGACTTTTGTTCAAAGAAAATAGAACACTGCACACCACACATTTTAGGTGACCCTGGATGTGGAAAGATAATTAGGAGAAAGGTCAGCCTGAGAATCCATGTGCTAATGGTATAGTCCCAGCAGGGCCCCCATGTCAGAGCATTCCTTTGAGTAGGGTCCACGGGTAAAGGAGGACAGGAGACCCTCCAGTCAAAAAGCCGGCTGCCCAAATGTAAGGAGTTCTTTTGCTTAGGTGTTCTGTACCTAAACTTTGAACCAGGTGTTCTGTACCTAAACTTTGAACCGTACCTTTACATATTTGTGTTTGAATTGGAAAACAATGACCTGGCACTTTTCATAACCTATAGCAAAGGTGAAAATCTGATTACTAATAAAGTTAATCTCTGTATGAAATACTTTGAACCACCAACCCCTACAATGAAAAGACTCCGGGCCGTCCCTCAGGTTCCAGGCAGGTTAAGAACTTCAGCTCCGGGACTGTCATGTGGCCTCAGTGCAATCTGACAGCATCCTCCAGTCCTTCCCAGTTAATGTCCCTTGAGAGCTGGCTCCTGCCTGCAATCAGCAGAAGTTCTGGGGGAAATTGTGCTTCTGGGAGGAACCCTCAATCGATGGAGGATGCTATGCAGGGCAATGGAGAAAAGTTCCAGCTTCTGTGCCTCTGGGAGGGACAACTGGGCTGATCCTGACAAACTTAAATTCAGATGCTGAGTCTGTCTGTGGTGGGGCCGGAGGCTCTGCACTTCTAACAAGTTTGCAGCTCATGCTGATGCTGCAAGTCTGGGGCCCTCATTGGGATGCTCCTACCAGTGTCTTCCGTAGTTTTCTCTCAAATAAACGGCCTGTTTTCCAATTTTGGTCCAAGAGGTGGCTTCTGGGAGAAGCAGTCTTTTTCTCTCTTCTTGTATTCTGTGCTCCTTGTTCTCAGTTTTCACAAAACTGGGACCATTGCCTTTGCAATATGAACTGGGAACAAGACATTGCTTCCTTATTGCAAGAATTAGGGAGGAGGGGGTCAGACTGTCTGATTTCTCTTCCCAGATCAACATTCTGAAGATGCTCTCATTATTCTAGTGATCATGAAACTTTCACTATTCTTCTTGATAAGTTTTCCTGCTCTTTTGCATGACCTTTTAAAATCAGGCTAGCTTCACATTCTCCTCATATTCAGAAGAGGTCTCCGAACACAAGTGGAAAATAAAGGCCTTTTCTTCAAACATAATAGCAAACATCCTTGACATAAGAGAGAAATGTGATGGCAAGCATTCACACCTGCAGAGGACATCCGCATTGTGAAAGGGCAAGAAAGACACTACATAAAAAACAACAATTGTAGTTTCAGGCAGAAGCTATTGAAATAAAAATCAGTGTGAAACCAACAAAAGAGACGAAAAATCATAATCAAAAGACCTAAACAGTAGACAATAAGGATAAGAAAACACAATTGTGAACTTGTATACTGTGTCTGCTTTTTTTATCAAACATCTCTAGACATACATATTTAGATACATGCTCTCCCCTTCCAGATAATCACCTTGGAAAGCTACCTTCTTACACCCATGCCTGGGCATTTTTGAATCTTCTAAGGTTTACAAGAAATCAAGTGTAAGAATGGACATATAATTCAATATTACCACTTTTTACTCAAAATAATATAACTCATCCTAATCACAGACTTTATTCCCAATAATTTAATGTCTTAAAATATTAATAAATAAAACTAATTCATGCAACTGTCAGATATTACTGTGTAACAAACAACCCCTAACACCACAGTGGCACACCACAACAAGCAGTTATGTCTCATTTGAATATCTGTGTGTCTGTTGGGTGGCTCTGTTGCAGGCTGGCTGAGATGGCTCTGCAGAGGCTGACAGGCTGCTAATGGGGTATATAAGCTTCTCATGGCAGAAGTTCCTGAGAATAGAAACATGTGGTGCCTCTGCGGGCAAAGTTTAGATCTAGTACACTGCCACCTCCCCAACTTCCATTAAAAAAGCAATCACATGCCGGGCGTGGTGGCGCACGCTTGTAATCCCAGCATTCGGGAGGCTGAGACCGGAGGATCTGGGTTCGCGGCCAGCTTCAGCTACTAGTGAGGCACTCCGCAACTTAGTGAGACCCGGTTTCAAAATAAAGAATAAAAAATAGGGCTGAGGGTATAGCTCGGAGGTAGAATGCCCCTGCGTTCAACCCCCCAGTACCGAAAAAAAAAAAAAAAGCCATCACATGGACAAGTCCAGCATCAGTAAATGCCTTCCACAGAGTTATCAGTCAATTGAATGAATATGTACTGAACAATAATGTAATCTACTAATTCACAAATTGTAGTGATTTATCAATATGGAAGATGTTGAAAAAGGTACTAAGAACTCTTGCAGGCATTTTTCAAAGAAGATGGCCAAATATGAAATGAATGTAATAACATTATTGAAATAAGTGTATAGCTCCAAAAGTGTACCTTCTTGGATACACTTTTTTTTTTTTCCATCTTGGAATCCCAACTCTGAGTGTTTAGTCAGGCTTACTAACATTTCAATTTTTTTAAAAAAACGAAGTTATTTTTAGCCAGGCACAGTGGTCCACATCTGTAATCCCAGTTGGTCAGGAGGCTGAGGCAGGAAGAGAATGAATTTGAGCCCAGCCTGGGCAACAGAATGAAACTCGATTTTTTTTTAAAGTCATTTTTATTTATGCCTTTATAAAAGTCAAACTTCATATGTGCCTAACTAAATATGAATATGCCTCATTTTTATTTATGCTTATGTGGGTCAGAAACCTATTCACAGAGGATCCTAAGCGCTATGGAGTCAATATTTCATTTCCTCCCTTACATAAGAAATCTGTTTAAAGGGAAGCACAATCACCAGCCTCCATTCTGCTGTCTGTCTGCTGGGGCTGGGGCCAGAGCAACAAGGATGAAAAAGCACCACAGATTGGTTGGAGTCGGTTCCATTTCTTGGTAAGCTCTCTGGTCAGTCTAGGGCCCTGGGCTGCAGCCAGGCAGTTCTACCCACTTAGCTGCAGGCCAGGTACCTGCCTTACCTCTCCAAATGCCCATTTCTTCATCCATAATTATACTAGCAGCCTGCCCTAGCAACGAGACACCCTGAATCCAGTACATGGAGGTTTCTCAAGGTCACTGTGTCCTTAATGAGAACTGCAGCTCTACAAAGTGTAACAACTTTTGCTGCTGCTGGGTAGGAAAACTCCCATCTGATGTTTTAGGTTTTGTCCCCCATAAAGTAGAGAGACAGAAAGAGGAAGAGGGAGAGGGAGAGGGAGAGGGAGAGGGAGAGGGAGAGGGAGAGAGAGAGATTGAGATTCTCTTGGGACTTATGGGGACTGTTAGTAACAGGGTGATATTTTCCCACCTTAAAATCTCTAGATAAAGCCCACAATGTTGCCTTCTCTTGTTAGTTGACTGATGCCCTTCTTTTGGTTTGTTTGGCAGTGGAAGCAATTTCGTAACAAAATGATCTCTGGAACCATTGTAATATCCCAAGAACCAGGAGGTGAATTTTGAACTAAGGCTGAAGCAGAAAGCGCCAGCCAGCCTGGGCAAGCCGCAAACAGACAAAAGCCCACCAACCCATGAACCACACGAACAACGGAAGGCCACTTAAAACCAGTTGCTAAAGCAAACCTTTTATATTCTCTGAAGAGCCTTTAATCACCTCTGACTGCCCCGTCATCTGTCACGTTCTTCAGACGCACGGCAATGCTAACTGTATTTATTTGCTTAGCAAACACCTGCACCCTCGGCAGTCAGGTCCCTGCTCTCTATCCCTCTGCGTTCATTCTATCCGTGGATGCAGAGAGTAAAGCGCTCTTTACTATTCCTTTTACCCAGGAGACCCGGGCGGTTCCCTGGTTCTCCGCAGACAGAAGAGCGCCCTCCTGCTCTAGTCCCGGGGTGACCCTACGGGAGGACCCCTGAACTCTCACCTCCCGCTGCACCTGACTGCGGGCGGGCGGCGCCCTTTGGAGCGGGGGCGGGCCCGGCGGGAGGACCGCGATGGCCTGGCGCCCTGAGCCCGGGGCTCCGCGCTCGCCACCTGGACATGGAGCTGCAGGCGGCGCCCGGCGAGGTGCTCGTGAGCCAGGCCATCCATCCGGCGCACGCCAACGCCCGCGGAGAGCTGAGCGCCGGGCAGCTGCTCAAGTGGATCGACACGGCCGCCTGCCTGGCGGGTAGGCGCGGCCGGGCGGGATGCGCGGGGCCCAGGCGGGTGTCTGCGATGGCAGCTGAGGGAATCTAGACCACAGAGGTGTCTCAGAGCCGAGGACCTATGGCAGGGTGCGGGAGCGGGCTGTGACTCCGGTGCAGCGAGAGAGTGATGGCTGAGATGGGTCACTCGACAGAGACCCGGACCTGTGGTTCTCAGGCGTTGAGGTTTTAGGATTCCTTCATCCCGAGAAATAAGGGAAGACCCCTGGGAGATTTTGCGTATGGAAGCTACTTCTATCTATATTTATCATGTTCAAATTTCTAAAGATTTCATTCATTTAAAAAGAATACATTGCATGTGAACATATATCTATTGGAACAAATGACTAGATTTTCAACAGTATCAAAAGTGTACTTAGAAGAGGGGTAATAGTTTACACTTTCACAAAGAGTTTGAAAGTTTGGTGTAGTGGAAGATTGCTTATTTCTCAGGTCTGCTTCTGGATTCGGTTGGTAGCTACTGAGCTCTTATGTAGTCTCTGGAAAAGTCCAGTGAGTTTTGTGAAAAGATGACAGTAAAAAGGGCAAAAAACAGGTACCATGTCCTGAATGGTGCCTCCTGCAGCAAAATCCATGCATTGACCTCTTACCCCCAGGATGGCTGTATTTGGAGTAAGGAAGTGATTAAGGTTAACTGAGGTCATAAGGGTAGATTTATGTCTCTCTGTCATGTGAGGCCACAGCAAGTAGCCAAGGGGAGAGCTCTCCCCAGGACAGGCTTGGACTTTGTACCCTACAGAACTGAAGAAATACATTTCTAATGTTTAAAACACTGAGTCTATGGTATTTTGTTATGGCCCAAGCAGACAAGGCAACCTCTCAGTGTTACTATGAAAAGAGTTTTGAGTGGGAACGCTGAGAACCTGATCCACACTTAGTCTAGGGATGGAGGCTCTGCTTTGGAAGGTGGCAGGTTACAATGTAAACGATGTTCTAAGTGAAAAACTAGGAGCAGCGGTATTTTTGAGAAGTGGTCTCATGTTTTTGCTGACTTCTTCCATCTTCAGATCAGGGATTAAACAATCTGTAGCACCAGCAAGTGCCACCATGCCTCACTTCTGCAAGACGTCCCTTTCTCATGTTGCCTTCCTGGGATCTGTTCTCTGCACAGAGGCTGCAGTGACTTTTAAAAACACAAATCACATCACACCACTCCCCATCTTAGACCCTCTCAGCACCTTCCATCACACTTGAATTAAAACCCATCCCCTTTACCACTCTTCATAGATGCTACCTGGAGTAGTAAAACCACATTGTCTGCAGGGCCGGCTAGGTAACTGTAAATGTGAGATGCCTCAGAGTGCAGCTTAGGATATCACGGAGTGGTGAGGGTGACCTTCCAAAGGACATTAACATTATGAAAAATATAACATTGTACAAACATTGTACCATAAGCCAGGGCCTCGTGCCCAGGGTCCTGTCTGCCCTCCACTTCCTCTTTGTTCATATGCTAGCAGTACCAGCCTTCTGATATTTCCCAGGACATGCCATGCTCTTTCTGCTCAGGACCTTTGCATCTGCTCCTCTCTGCATTTGTGCTCTTTTCTTGGTCCCTTTCCATGCATTACATCTTGGCTTGAATGTCATTTCCTCAGAAGATTCTCCTGCCCTCCTGTTCATGTCTGCACCCTGTCATCACTTTTATGCAATGCCCTGTCCTGCTTCCTTCATACTACTTAACACAATCTGTAACTATTTTCTGTATTTATCTGTTCACCTCTTTATTTTTCTGCCTGACGAATGAGCATGTAAGTAAACTAGCTCTCCTCTGCCTCGTAAAGTGCTAACAGCCTTCTGGTTGCATGGATGGGTGGAGGGATGAATAGATGGATGGATGGAGCCACAGCTTGGAATATCATCTTCAAAAGGAAGCCAGAGCCAAGTATGGTGCTGCATGCTTGTAATCCTAGTACTTGGGAGGCTGAGACTGGAGGATTGCAGGTTCAAGGACAGCCTCAGCAATTTAGTGAGGCTCTCAGCAACCTAGTGAGACCCTGTTTCCAAATAAGAAATAAAATTTGTCTGGGGATATAGAGGTAGAATGCTTCTATGTTCAATTCTCAGTGCCAAAAAGGGGGGGGGACCAGATATGGCACATAATAGAATTAGGAAATGTGCCTTTTTAAGTAATACATGTTGGGATACACTATTAGAGATGGAAAGGGTTTTTAAACATGTGTTCCAGTACTTTTATTTTACACATGGCAAACACAAAGCTCAGATGATTATGGAATCCTGCTTTCCTCAATGAGTGTTCAGAGTTTCTAATCCCCAGTGCCTAACCACCTGCAAAATTCAGTTTTATATTTGAAGCCAATCTGTTTGTTTGTTTGTTTTCTGTTTGCTAATCTGTTTGGTTTCTTTCTTAACAGTTTTTAACAGGATTTGAGTGTGGTTATAATAACATAATAATGGAAATATGAGTATGAAGTTAATCCATATGTAGGAAAAAGAAACAAATATATAAACTATTAGAGTTGCTAATAATAATGGTGCTTATTTCCAAGGCAACTGGATGCATGATGTGACTATTGAAGTAATTTTTAAAGCTACTTTGCTTAACTCCTCTGTTCTATAATGGAGACACAATGGCCCTCCTGAAGTTGTCCTAAGAAGTTCTATGGTTTGGCATTTTTGGAAGCTCAGAGCATAGAAAGACCCAATGGATAATCAATTATTGTGTACCTTAATAGCTATATTATTACTAGTAATATAATAAGCAGTAAAATTTAAAAAGTGATATTAAGGAAATCTTTATGGTAAAGTTGCTTTGGGAAACAGGTAATGGCCTTGTTAAATACTGGTTGGGGAACACAGGTAATGCTTTCATTAAAAACTGTATGGGATCCAGGCATGATAGCACATGCCTGTAAACCCAGTACTTGGGAGGCTGAGACAGGAGGGTTTCAGATTTAAGGACAGCCTTAACAACTAGTGAGACTCTTAGCAACTAACAAGACTCTGTTTCAAAACAAACAAAAATTATAAAAAGGACTAGGGGTGTATCTTGGAGGTAGAATGCCCCTGTTTGATCTGCAGTAAAACACACACACACACACACACACACACACACACACACACACACACGTCTCTCTCTCTCTCTCTCTCTCTCTCTCTCTCTCTCTCTCTCTCTCTCTCTCCTATATAGAATCTGGAGACTAATACAAAAACAGATTTTTCAGACAGCATTTCTGTTTAGCTACATTCCTATGATAAATAATGATCACAATCAATGTTCTAAGGCACTGCTAGATTCCAAATGTCTTCCCAAAGTGTAAAGAAAAATACCTTCACTGTCATTCTGGCCCTGGGCCTCATATCTGTCATGGGGGCTCTCATTCTTCCAGTCCTTCCAGGCAGAGGCTTGAAGACATCCCTGAATTACTGAAATATCTCAAATCCACAAATATCTCCAATCCAATTATCTATATTACTTGTGAATCTTTCTGAGAGTTTAGTCTCAGGAGTGCCATATGACTCATCCAATTGTGCAAGTCAAAATCTCAGAGTTGAGCTGAGCATGGTGGTGCATGCCTGTAATCCCAGTACTTGGGGGGCAGAGACAAGAGGATAGCAGGTTCTAGGACAGCTTCAGCAATGCATCAAGACTCTCAGCAACCTAGCAAGACCCTGCTTTAGACCAAAAAAAATTTAAAAGAGCTGAGGGTATAGCTCAGAAGTAGCATGCCCTTGGGTTCAATACCCAGTCATTCCCCTCCTTTCCCCCAGGAAAAAATCTGAGTCATCCGTGATAATCCCTACCTTGCTTCCTCCTCCCTATATTCAGTCCATTCCATGAACCAAGTCCTGTCAATGTCACCTCCTAAAGGAACCTTTGGACTCTGTCCCCTTTGCTATCCCTCCACTGCTTCCCTGTAGTCCAAGCTACTGTCATCTTACTGCAGGCTTCGGCAGTGGTTTCCACACTTGTCTTCTTCTTTTGTTCTGGTCTCTTCTCCACATTGCATCTGAAGTTTTGAAGATGCTAATATAATCATGCCATATGTTCAGTTCATCTTTTCTCCTTGTTTTCTTTGCCCTGTGCTTCTAAAAGGCTTCTTCCTTCAGCCTTGTCAAGTATCTCTCATCAGGGAAAAATCTCCTGTAGATAACAACTATAGACTGTGGAAAATGTTACATAAAAATGACTTACCTGGGCATAGAGGCACATGCTTGTAATTCCAATACTTGGGAGGCTGAGACAGGAGGATGGCAGGTTCACAGCCAGCTTCAGCTACTTAGTGAGGCCCTCAGCAACGTAGTAAGGACCTGTTTCAAATTAAAGAATAAAATAAAGCAAACAAATAAATAAACATAAAATAGGGCTGGGAATGTAGCTTGGAGGTAGAATGTCCCTGGGTTCAATCCCCAGTACAAAAAAAAAGAAAAGAAAAAAAGAAAGCTTAAGGCAACTGAGAAGTGAGCAAATTAGGCTTGGAACACTTAGAAGTAAACACTTGGAAGAAGAGAATAATACTGGCTGACTTTTTCTAGGATTTTTTTTTTTTTTGTGGTTGTTGTTTGTGGAGTTTTTGTTTGTGTTTTATTGTCATTTTAATGACTTTAAGCCTGAAGGAAAACTCCAGTTTGCTCTTAACTAAATTTCTAGTGAGAGATTCACAGGCTTGCTATTGCTAGTTTAAAGAGCCAATGGACACACACCTGTAATCCCAGTACTTGGGAGGCTGAGACAGGAGAATGTCAGGTTCAAGGCCAGTCTCAAGAACTTACTGAGGCCCTCAGCAACTTAGCAAAATCCTGTTTTAAAATAAAAATTAAAAAGGGATTGGGGTATAGCTCAGAAGTAGAATGCTCCTGGGTTATTCACCAGTCAAAAAAAGAAAAAAAAAAAAAAGCCAAAGGATAGTGGATAGTATATAAGGAAAATATATCTATTGAAATACGAAGAAAATTTCAAAAAAGAGAAAGCTGGAGAGGAAGAGCCCTAAAATCTATCTGAATTTTGTGCTCACTGCTGCCTCAGTAGCAAACTCTATTTTCTTTTTTTTTTTTTTTTTTTTTTTTTTTTTTTGCGGTACTGGGGATTGAACTCAGGGGCATTCTACCTCTGAGCTATACCCCCAGCCCTGTTTTTTATTCTTTATTTTGAAACAGGGTCTACTGCACCCCATGTGTTTCACACCTTTTCATCCTTTAGATTTTAGCTCAAGAATCTCCTCCCCATGGAAGCCTTCCCCGACACCCCAGGTCAGTCTGGTTCCTCAGTTACACAGACGCTCATAAATCCATATTTTCTTCAGAGCACTTCACACATTTTGTTACTATACATCCATTTAATTAATGTCCAGCTTTCCTACTAGACTCCATGAGAGCAGGGATGGTGGCTGTTTTATATTTCCAGCCTTTCCTAGAGATGCTGGCATAATACAGGTGTTCAATCAATATTAGTTGTAGAAATGAATGAATGAAAGTTATCACTATTTTTGTCAATCACCATACCTGGATTACAATTACTTGGCTAGTTGGCTTCCAAGAGTCCCTAGGAAATCAGAAAGAGTTCTAGGGTTTTTCCACTGTTATTGAAATTTTGGATGATGAAGGACAAATCAAAGTCAAGAGCCAGAATCAGCCAGTCCTATTGAATCCATATCATCCTACTTGTAACAATAAAATAAATCATATACACTCACATGCAGAAGTTGTGGTCCCTGCATTGGTCCCCATATTTTTCTCTTTTGTTCTCATTGTATTATCTCCTAAAAATCTATACTGTAAACTATGACTATTGGGGCCCATGTTCAGACAAGTACTTCTCTAGCAGTGTTCTCTGTTTGGTCTACGCTACTCTTTGCTGAGAGTTCCCTTTGTTTCTGTAGTCAAAACCACTACTTAGAACAATGTGTTTAATCTTTCTAAGCCTAAATGTCTTAATTTATAAAATACAACTAATAACAGTGCCAGAATTGTGATTGGCAGGCATTAATACTTAGCTCAGTGCCTGCCTGGTCAATAATAAATGCTTAATAAATGGTAACTATTGCTATGCCTGTGTTTCTTCTAGATTCCTCAAGCAACCTAAGTATAGTGCTTTAGATCCTCAGTAGAGCCCAATAAATGTGATAAAATTTTATCTTTTGTTGGTTTCTGCATTTTAGTTACTTAAATCATTCAAAATTGGCAACTTATGTTGTTGTACATGACAAAACTTTATTAATAAGACCAGATTAACAAACTCAACATACCATTCTTTTATGTCAGGCAACTGACATGAACATTAGGAACTTGTTAATCAATGTTTTATACAGCATATATTTGAAAAGGTTCAGTAGTTGTCTGGAAAACTTGAGTAGAAAAAGGACACTGGATCTCTAACCAGTAGACTGGTTAAAAGGTGAGATAGATTTAGCTCAGTGTCTGGAAATCAGCCGGAATTAATAAATATTTGCTACATCGAATTAAATTGAGCCTACCTTGAGCATTTCTAGAGTCTGATACTTCCATACTACCTTCATTTCCCCAGTGGGGAGCCCATCTTCCCTCCCCCATTTCTTACATGCAGACCTCTGTTTTCTGGTAACTCTGTTCATGTTATGTGCATATTTGGAAGAACAGTTACTTTCAACTAGTAAAATTATAATGTTCATTTATCTGCAGAATTATATCATAAGAAGGAATGTGTTAAATAATTGCCCTAGAGAGTATTTTCTCACCTCTCTGCCTAGAACTATTGATTAATATATATTGTAACTGTAGTAATCTGCTACATGCAAGGAATAAAAATTCAGGATAATTCCTTGTCTCTTTCTCATAATGTGGCATCAGTAGTGAAGTCACCAAAATGAAAACAAAGTTATAAATTCTTAAAAGCCAATGCAATCTGCTAGGATATTAATTGACTATTTCCCATAAACATATCTGGCAGATGCACACATTAAGATCTTTCCAAAGTTGTATGAATTCTGTCATTTTCTATAAAGCAAAACCAACAATCAAAAAAAATTCTGCACAAACTAAGAGCAGAGAATGGAGCATGGAAATTACTGGAACTGAGGAGCTCTCCACCTTACTCAGTATTCTCTCCCTTCAACGTAATTAATGCATAGTGAATTTGGTGCAAATTTGGTAATAAGTAATAAATATTTACTAAATATCTCCTATGTTCTCATCTCTTTCTCTGATGCCCAGAGAAGTTCCCCTCTGATTTGAGAGATGATCCCAGGGTCTCCCATACTGCTTAATGCTTACAGTGGTTACATGGTTTAAATGTATTTAGCTACCAGGTCTATGAGGCAGTGGAAACAATTTGGCACTTGGCTTTTAGAACAAAAGAAGGATAATACCTGAAAAATTATTTAAAGTCGGCATCAACTTGCTAAAATTGCTATTTATAATTGCCAGATTTTCTGGATATTGGTATTACAATTAAAACACAAGTTCTAGTAACTTAAAATTTAGGAAAAAGTAGTCATGTCTGTAATCCCAGCTACTCTAGAGGCTGAGGTAGGAGTATCACAAGTTTGAAGCCAGTAAGTTGTCTAGGCAACTTAGTGAGACCCATCTCAAAAATAAAATTAAAAGGGCTGGCGATGTGGCTCAATCCCCAATACTACAAAACAACAACAACAGAGAGAGAGAGAGAGAGAGAGAGAGAGAGAGAGAGAGAGAGAGACAGAATATGAATATGAACAGTAATTACCATGCAGCAAAAATGTATTACAGAACAAAGGAGCTCTTATAAATTCATATTATCCAGAAAGTGTAGGCACAGTGGTACTATAATGAATGAGGGGAGGGAGAACTTACCTATATCTATTTAAATTTTGTTCTCTTCCTTATGCTAAACTATTTCGATGTAACTACTAACACAGCACATTTTTATTTGTTTTTTGAAGCTGAAAAGCATGCTGGAATTTCCTGTGTTACAGCCTCAATGGATGACATTCAATTTGAGGAGACAGCCAGGTATGTGGTGTTACTCTATCACTCTTTTCTCCCAGGATTGTAGGTTCATGTATGACATATATTTGTGACGCCTTATTTGTTTGGAGTCAGCAATCATGTTTGTTTGCTAATAAAATAAGTAATATTTGATCCAATCTCAGTAAAAGAGACAATCATAGAACTTATTTTTAGCCAACATTGTAAGTGTAAATTCAAAACCATAATTTTGTTGAAAAATATCTCTCAGCATTAGATGCCTTGTGGTGCTAAGCATACATAGTATGTTCTTTAGCATCTGATTCTTAATGGCTCCTTCCTCTAGGAGAATAATAATTATTGATAATAAATATCTCTCTGATGGTGAATTTTGTCATTAGGTTCTTCGATAAACACTAATGAAAGAATATTTTATGTGTGAGAATACATGTGCTTTACCATCTCTTATCATAGAACATTCCAAGATAAACAAATAATTCAAACATATATAAAAGTAGAATTCTAGAGTACCCCAAGGTCTTGTCACCTAGCTACAATAATAATCAACTCATGCAGTCTTGCTTTATCAGTATCCTTCTATTGTCTCCCACACACCTAGATTATTCTAAAGCAAATTCCAGTCATCATCTGTAAATATTTCAGCGTATTTCTAAAGGATCAGGGCTCTTAAAAAAAATAACCATAATCACTGTATTTTAAAATCTCTTAAAATAGTCTTCTTCCATATGGTTAAACTACCGATGCCATATATACTTAGGTTTACTTGCCTTTTACTTTTTAGGATTAATTTTTATAATAATTTTATTTTTTATAATTAAAAGCATCTACAGGCAGCAGGCTCAAATCTGGACAACAGATATTTCTGACTCTGGGAAATTTAGCTCCTGTCTAGCTTCTATCCAGGCACCTCCCTCTTTCTACAAATTACCATTTTACTTATATTATGACTTATTCTTTTATCTTTAAAATGTAAGCAAATATTCACATGTATTCATATCCTTTTAAAAATGAATCTCAATATATCCTATGTACTTTTTTCTACTTTGCTTTTTTCACGTAATATTATATAGAGAAAATCACTCCATAGCATCGCACAGAGATGTTCGTCATTCCCCTTACTAGCTACCTAGTCTGCCGTTATATAGATGCCCTAGTTTATTCAAGTGGTTCCCATCAGTGAACATTTGAATTGTTTCTAATTTTTGCTGTTACAAATAATACTTCAATATTTATGTTTGTGAAGATGTATGTTCATATTTTTGCCAGGGTATTTTTAGGATAGATTCCTAAAAATAGGATTGGCTGAGTCAGAGGGTACATGCATGTCATTTTATTTCACTTTGCCAAATTCCTCTCTGTGGAGATTATTTTGTGGGTTGTATCATTTTCTAAGCTAGAATGAGACTAAAAATTAGTAAAATTGCCTTGGAAGTATAGATTTGTTCAGATTTCTAACAGTCATCAATTGCTTAAATATACATATATATGTACATATTAAACTTCTTCCTTTACTTTCAGTTTTTCTGGCTAAATTGCTTCAGATTAGGAGCAATATATATACACACATATATATGCATATATATATATATATATTTGTGCATATATTTCTACTTTATATATTATATAATATATATTCTACTTTATATACATATATAATATAAAGTAGAAATATATGCACAAAGGTATTAATCATATGTGGTCGCTTTTCTAGGTAAACTAAACTGATTTACCTTGCAGAGTATCCTTAATATACCTGGATAAACTGTGATTAAAATACAATTAATTGCTCTTCTTTCCTGGAAGCCCAAGTTGGGTAATGTTATCAAGCCTTTGGAGTCAGATAAGTCCAAGGTTTGAACCCTGGCCCTGCCAGTTCAAGGGGCTATATCAATTTCTAGCCCCATTTCCGGAGGGAACGAAATGGAAATAATGATGAGTTATTGCTCATTGAGTGACGTGTTAGGTGTGACACAAAGTGTAGCATACTGCTCCATTTATGTACCATATTAACAAAGGGTGGTCATTGGCACTAACTAGTGTGGACACACTGAGAAACAGTACTTGGTTTAATTCATGACAAGGGTTTTATTGTTAACGAATTATTAACAATTATTTTATAATCTTTTGGACTTCATGTGTTTACACACTTGTGTCCCAAACAAAGACTGGCTAGTGAATGGCTGCTAATGTATGAGTTAAGAAAATCATGGTTCTTTTAGGAAGGTTGAATATGAAGAGGCATAAATAGTCAAATCATGGAACCAACCCAGGTGTCCATCAACAGATGAATGTATTATAAAATTACAAGACATACATACAATGGAATTCTCAGCAATAAAGAAGAATGAAATCATATCATTTGCAGGAAAATGGATAGACCTGGAGAACATTATACTAAGTGAGATTAGCCAGTCACAGAAAGTGAAGAGTCATATGTTTTCTCTCATATGTGCAAGCTAGGGAGTAATGGGGATACAAGAGGGACTTTAGATAATAGAAGAGAAATCCCAGGGAAGTGATGGAGGGGGTCTAAAGGAGGGTGGTGTTAGGGGAGGGAGAATCAATGAAGGAAACCCTGCCACTGAAGTTATGTATATACGTGAAATTACTAATGCCAATCTCAAGTTCACATATGGAGAAGGGGAGGGAGTGGGGAGGGAGCCGGGGAGAAGCTCACCAAGTGCTGTGTGCATGCACATCCCTATTACTCTGAACCACATAATGATTTGAAACTACAATGCACCAATAAAAGTATTTAAAAAATTAAAAAAGGAAAACTAAAAATCTTGAAATAGGATAAGCTTGACAGGAAAGTTTTTAGGAGGAGACACCTTGAGCGTTTTCACAGAGTGCAAAGGAGGTTGGGAAAAGTGGAGATTGACAGGGTAAAGAGGAAAGAATTGGCTGAGCAGGGCAATGGGGAAGGGCTCAAGCGCACAGCTAAAGGAGGTCAGGTGTTGAGAAGATTTGTCTTTCTCTTCTGAAACAGAACGGTGAGGAGTTTAGCAGTGAGCTTGCAGTCCAACTTTAAAGTTAAGAGAGAAAAATTGAAGCTGAGACAAGAAGATTGCAGGTTCAAAGCCAGCCTCGGCAACTTAGGAAGGCTCTCAGCAATTTAGTGAAATCATGAATAAGATAAAATAAAATGGGACTGGAGGTTTTGCTCAGAGGTAGAATACCCCTGGGTTCAATCCCCAGCAAAACACACACACACACACACACACACACACACACACACACACACACACACACACAGTCACACACAGAGGCAAAGAGATCAGAAGTGACTGAAGGGCCAGAATACAAAAGTTTTGGAATAATTCATGTTACAGGATTAGAGTTGCAGTAACAGCAGGGAGTAAACTGCTCATCTAGCACAGGAGGGCCCATGGAAACCTAGTCAGCTGATCAGTTGGCTCACTTGCATGTCTACAGTGAATTCATTCATTATTTATTAGCTAACCTTCAACCTTTAAAAATAAGTATCAGTTGTATAGGTTTGCTGGTGTGTTTGTCCTAACTTCCTTGGGAGAAACGGTTACCATAAAGTCAAAGCATCGGCTGCAGCTTTGCAGGCACTTTGTGCACCAACTTTGCAAAGACCCTTTTCAGAGGGAGTCAGTTAACGTGAGTGTGGTTTACAATGATCAGCATTCGTCCGTAAACCCTGTCTTTGTTATCTGTTATCGTGAACGTTTTCAGCATGCTCAGGTGGAACTGCTTTATGACACATGCATTTAAGTGATTCTTTTTTTTTTTTTTTTTTTTTTTTTTTGCGGTACTGGGGATTGAACTCAGGGGCATTCTACCTCTAAGCTATACCCCCAGTCCTTATATTTTATTCTTTATTTTGAAACCGAGTCTCACTAAGTTGCAGAGTGTCTCACTAGGTAGCTGAGGCTATCTGCGAACCCGGATCCTCCGGTCTCAGCCTCCATAATGCTGGGATTACAAGCGTGCGCCACCACGCCTGGCTTAAGTGATTCTTTAAGTTGAAAGAAATGTGCTAGGATTACTGAGTTTTTTTTTTTTTTTTACTAGAGTTGGACAAGTTATAACCATCAAAGCAAAAGTTACTAGAGCATTCAGCACAAGCATGGAGGTAAGAGACATGCTTTCCTTGCTCCTGTCTGTTGGTGTTCATCTCTTCATTGTTTACAGAGGGCAGAGGAGGAGAGAAGGAGGCTAGAATAATTCTTGCAGGTAATGAGATTCTGAAGTTCACAAGGCCCTTAAATCTGTAGTCAGGCTCACAGGTAAATAACAAGGAATTGGCACTTCCCATTCAACCCTGCTACTAAAACCCAATGTGATGCAATGCACTTTTCTTACGCAAAAGGACACAGAGCAAGTCAAAATGCAAGAGAGAAGGGCTCTCCCTTGGTTCTTTGCAAGATATGGGCTTTATTTCTTATTGTTTATTTATTATTATAACTCGACTATTACTCAAACTCTGCTTCTGTTTCCTTAGCCCCAATGAAAACTAGCCCCATGATTAGCTGGTTTTTGAAAGGCAAATTAACTCAATTCAGTGAGAAAGGAAGTTTAGAAAATTTTTCTTCTACAACCACCTGGTTTTCTTTCCTTTGTCATAGTTGTGGAAACAACATTCTTAGCAACTCTTGAAGTCCAGGTGAAATGAGCAGGGAAGTCGCTGAATGCAGCTTCTAAGTTGGTGCATTGTGTCAGTCACAGTCCCCTTGATCCTGGGCACCAAAGACATGTCGAAACTTGTGTTCATTTCCTGTGACTTTTTATATAACAAAGTGCCACAGACTGGGTGACTTAGCCAATAGAAGTGTATCATCTCACAATTCAGGAGGCTAGAAGCCCTATGTCAAGGCACCAACAGGAATGGTTCCTTCTGAGAACTGAGGGAGAATCTGCCACATGACCCTTTCTTGGCTCCTGGTGGCTTGCTAGAAACCTTTGGTGTTTCTTGGCTTGCAGATATGCTGCTCTGATCTCTACCTTCATCTTCATGGGTGGTATCCCTGTGTGTGACTGTTATCGAGTCCCCCCGCCCCTTTTATTTTATTGCGGTACTGGGAATTGAACCCAGGGGCATTCTACCTCTGAGCTACACCCCACAGCCCTATTTTTATTCTTTATTTTGAAACAGGGTCTCATTAGGTTGCAGAAGGCCTCACAAATTAGCTGAGACTGGCCATGAACCTACAATCTTCCTGTCTCAGCCTCCCAAGTACTGGGATTACAAGTGTGCATCGCCACCACGCCTGACAAGTTTCCCTTTTTTATACAGCAGCTGTCAAACTGCATTAGGATCCAATCCTAGTCCAGTATGACCTCATTTTAACTAATTACATTTCAATGACATACTTTCCAAATAAGTTCACATTTGGAGATACTGGAGGTTAGGATTTTAACATAAGGGTTTGGGGAGGAGGAACAATTCAACCTATAATATAACTATTCTAGCAATAACTATCCTGATGGCTTTGCCCTAGTGTAGTCACTTTCTACCGGATTCCAAGTTCACAGAACACAAAATGCTCTTGAGAAAGTAGCAAGAAAGCACTTGTTGCCAAGCGCTTGTAATCCCAGTACTTGGGAGGCTGAGACAAGACGATCACAGGTTCAGGGCTAGCCTCTGTAACTTAGCAAAGCCCTCTGTAACTCACTGAGACCCTGTTTCAAAATAAAAAAATAAAATAGGAGCCGGGTGTGGTGGCGGACTCTCGTAATCCCAGTACTTGGGAGGCTGAGACCAGAGGATCCGGGTTCGCCGCCAGCCTCAGCTACTTAGTGAGGTCCTCCACAACTTAGTGAGACCCTGTTTCAAAATAAAGAATAAAAAATAGAGCTGGGGGTGCAGCTCAGAGGTAGAATGCCCCTAGGTTCAACCCCCAGTACCGCAAATAAATAAATAAATAAATAAATGAATAAAAATTTTAAAAAAGAGTTCTGTCAGCAACAGTGGTAATAGTGTTCTCGGATTCTGACTTCTCAGCTGTGGGCCTGTGACTTCCCCCATGTGGCCCCTGGACTTGGCCTCTCTCTTGCAGGACATATACTGTCCTTTATAGTCAGCTCCAACATAGATAAAAGTTCCTTTTTTGGGGGTACTGGGGACTGAACTCAGGGACATTCTACCGCCAGGTTACATCCCCAGCCCTATTTTTCATTCTTTATTTTTTGAAACAGGGTCTCACTGAATTGCAGAAGGCCTCACTAAGTAGCTGAGGCTGGCCACGAACCTGGATCCTCTGGTCTCAGCCTCCTAAGTACTGGGATTACAAGTGTGTACCACCACGCTTGGCTAAAAGTTTTTTATTTTCTCCTTCTCCTCCTTTTCCCTGAGACAGAAAATTTGGCTAAAAGCTAAGAAAAAACAATCCAGTTAGTTTAATAGCACAGATTTCCTTCTGACTGAAAGGAAAATGAATCTTAGCCTCAACTGGCCGGCCAGGCCTGGTCCACTGGGCACATGCCGTTCTCCTCTGTCCTCTGTGACTTATGACCAGGCAGCCTTTGGAGTTTGTTTATCCTGTGATCCTGATAAAAACTTCTTGTTTTTTTGTCCCCACCTCCTCTAAATCTATATGGCAACTAAACATGTTTATCTTTACTTCTACAAACTCCACAAGTCCCTTAGGTTCATCCCATTCAATTTCAGTCATTGACCACAACTCAGGTCAGCCCTCTGCTAATATGCTAAGCAGGAATAAATGACGATTTCTCTGTGAACCTGAAGCTTGCAGAAGCCCTGCTCCGTGTCAGCCTACCTCCAGAGAATTCTCTTGTTCCCTAAGTCTTTTCCCTCCTTTCATGTGTTGTGATGAAAGTCTCACCAGATATTAATGGGCTATTTGCAGTAAGAGTGCATTGCTTAAGGGTGTGGGAGAGTGTTGGTTCCTAAGGGGAATGATACATCTTTTTTTTTTGTAGTACTAGAGATTAAACCCAGGGGTCCTCTACCTCTGAGCTATAAAACAGAGTCTCACTAAGTTACCATGCGCTGGCCTCAAATCTGTGATCCTCCTGTCTCAGCCTCAATCCTCAAAATATATCCTTAAAATCAGTTTTATTGAGATATAATTTATAATATTAAGATCAACCCATTTAATTACACATTTTGATGAGATTGGACAAAGTTATACAGCCGGATTAACCACCATTATAGGAGACAGGAAATGTTCTCATCACCACAGAAAGTTCTCTCATACCCCTTGAAATCCATCAGCCCTGATGACCACTCACTCACTTTAGGTCAATACCTTTTTTCCCCTTTATTGAATTTTATATTAATGTAATCATACAGTGTATGATTTGACTGAAAGCTAAGAAAAAACAATCCAGTGAGTTTAAAGTAGGACCATTCCTATTTTCCTTTTCGGATCAGAAAGGAAAGTAAATCCTAGCCTCCACTGGCTGGCTCTATATCCTTGAGCTCATGAAACAATCTATAAATCTTTTTCTGTTAATTCCATCATTTGTCATTTGTTGCTCTACTTTTATTACTTGCACCTCATGGTTTTCTTATGTCATTTTTGTTAGGTGCTGAACACTGAATTTTACCGTGTTTAGTGAGACTTTTGTTATGTTTCTTTAAAAAAATATTAAACTTTTTGCAGCAGATGATGTTGTTATTTTGATCCTTCAAGGATCTACTTTTGAGCTTTTCTATGGGACAGCCTTTACTCTAGGGCTGGATTCATCCCTCTTCTGAGTTGAGATCTTCTGTGGTCTCTGTGAATTGTTGTGAGTTCTGGCTGGAGAGAACCCAAAAGATCCCCAGCTGTGTGTGAGCTCTGGAATTGTGCAGGTCACAACTCTTCGACAGTCCTTTGCTCCTCAGAATTGCTTTTGTCTGCCCTTGTGAGGTTTCACCCTATTTGTGCTCAGATTGGTATCAACCCAAAGACTCTAGGGGACCCAGATGCATATTGCTAGAACTCATCCTTTTCATAGCTCTCTTCTCTGACACTCCACCCCCACAAATTTCAGCTGCCTTGATTGCCTTAATTTCTGGTTCTTCAATGCAGCAAAATTAGGTTTCCCATTCCAGACCATAGTCTGGGAATTACCTAGAGGCTGAGAGCCTGGGAAATGTGGTGCTTTTCTTATATGTTTCCCTTCCTCCGGGGACCACATCCTACGTCACCTTTGCCCTCTGTGTGAAATAATTGCTTCCTGTACTTTTCCCAGTTTTCTAGCTGCTCTCATGGGATGTAATTCCAGTCTTACCTGCTCTCTCACAACACAGGGAAAATCTCCTGATCATCACCCATAAGTCAGTCAACAGTTCCAGTAGGAGATAGTGTTCAGAGCTTGTTTAAACTCTCCAAATTAGTTGCTTGTTTTTTACTGTTAAGTGTTTTATTTTTCATTTGCTCATTTCTCTAAAGTGGAAAGTTATGTGTGGGGTGAGGGATGGTGGGGGGTTGGGAAAAGATGGCTCAAGTGTGGTTGATCAGCATCCAGTTATCTTGGGATGTTTTAGTTAAGTAATTTAAGGTGAATCATAGATTAGTGATTATTTTTGTACACAATGTACCTAGTGAAGATGTAGAAATAGATAGCCTTTATCACTGATTACACATTACTGAATAAAATACCTGAGTTGTCCATTATTCTAAGAAGACAGTATGACCCAGCTGATTGAGATATGGAATACTGTGTTTCCTGGCCCCAATCTACAGACAAGCCCCTGAGATTACCCACACTCCTGCAGAGTTCAAGCCCGAGGAGCAGAGTTTCAGAGCTCTTTACGCAGAGGTTTCCAGCCCAGCTCAGTGTCTCCACAAAGTGTCTCAACCACCTTCTTACTATTTCTGAAAAGCAAAAAATGGAAACCAAGCTGCAGATAATATTCTTCAATTTTGCCCATGCTATCTTGGTTATAAAATGCAGAGAGTAAAGGTTAAAAATATTTATGGTATATCTTGCTGATGGGCTATAAGGCAGTCATTAATATCTTGTTTATAAGATATTAATCTTGATTAATAGATTAGAAAGTGTCAAAAATTTGAAAACTAGAATATAAAACCATAAAATATGATCCTTTTATAACATACACATATATATTTCATATATGCATTTATAATATGTATTTAATATAGAAAGCATACATGCATTACATGAATATACATACATATATATATGTATATATATGGGAGAAAATTTAACTAGAGACCAATAAATATTTTATCTGGGGGGTGGGATTGTGAAAGCATTTACTCTGAGATAGATCCCATAAATTTTCCATGGTAAATATATAATTCCTCTAGTCAGAAAAAAATTATTTGTCCAATTTTATAGAACATTGGAAGAATAGCATTGCTCAAAAATAATTAAGATGCTGCTCTCATTTAAAGACTGAAAGATGAGACTGGTAAAGTGTGTAACTGAATTTTGACTGTTGCAATGGAACCTGTAATCTGGATGACCAAACATTTATTTGTTTACTTTTCTTTTTGCTTTCAGATCAGTATCAAGGTCATAGTACAGGACATGTTCACTGGCACTGAGAAGCTCATTAGTGCAGCTTTCTCTACGTTTGTAGCCAAACCAGTTGGAAAAGAGAAGGTAAATTTTCTTTGTGAAGAAGCTTCTCTTCCTGTAAGTCAGGGACTTAGTAATAATTGCACCAGAATTATTATGTAAAAAAGCACATTTCATTTCACCAGGCTATACACTTTCCCAAGATTTGTAACTCACCAATAATTACCTTTAAAGTTACGATTCTATGATAACATTATAGGATTAAGTAGTAAGAACCTTCAAGAAAAAGACCTTAGAGAAAAGGAGATGTAGCCAGTTTATGAAAGAGGAAAAACCTTATGTTTTAAATGATTGCAAGCCATATCACTTTCTTAAAAATAATGTTTATTGGTTTATTTTCTTTTGAAGCAGGAGCAATGTAGCCAGTAGTTGCATATTATGATCTAATCACCTGAAATAAAAAAATGTCAAAGTTGCTGAGTAATTGAAGTTTAAAAATAAGTGTCCAGGCATCAGGAGTAAGAAAACCCTTAAAAATGGTACTTTGTCTTGCTATGCATGCCCAGCTGCTTGCCTGGCCAAGGGCCAAGATCCGCTCGTCTGTAGGCTGTTGAGGATTTCCTCATTGTAGTTTCTTGACATTCCTGTTTAGGATCAGGATGCCTGGAATAGGGCCTCTGTGTAGTCTAAAATTGTTTTAAAATGTAACAATCCAATTTAGGATTTAAATGTTTCATTCCAAGGATCTTTCCAAGGGTAGGCACGGTGGCTTCTCCTAGCTCCACTTGGAAGTGACCAGGGGTACTTCTCACTCTGCCAAAGTGTGTGTGAGTTCTTCCTTAGCTCCCCTCCAACTTAGAAATGGGACAAATCAATGGTTACACTGTGTCCAACAGAGGTGGCAGTGGAGCTGTGCTCACCAGCTGCTTCTCGCTCGGCCAGCCCACACATTTGGGTTAGTCCACCATGATAGCTGGGTGGCAGGTGTCCCCATATAATTTTGTAACTGAGCATACTTTTCCCAATCTAGGCCCAACACTAAAACACAGCAAGGAAAATTCATATGACCCAAGATGCCGCTTTTCAAACTGAAGTTCACATCAGCTAGTTATATTCCTTAAAATGAAACTTTCTGGACCGTATCTTGGACCTTCAGAATTAGAATCACTAGTATAATTACTTGGAGTCTGTGCCTTGACTTAGATTCCAGAGATACTAAGACACTGAGATAGATCTTTCCAGCCTTTCTGTTTTTCCTGGAATCTCTTGAAATCTCTAAACTCTTGGGAATGGGAGAATTATGGGGGTGGGTGCTAAGTTCCCATATCTGATGGAAGTGACAGGAAGGGGTATAGGTCGCCATCCATTTCATAGTTTTCCCCTCCAGCTTGACTCCTCGCTCTGAATTCAGGAGTGATGAGGAATAAGCTTATGATTGTCACACCTCAATCCAGTCTCTCCTGAGACTGAAGAACCAGCTTCTGAGAGCCTTTCTAGGCAGTCAACTGCCTGTGGTGCTGCCATTACTGGAGGGTTCAGATACCATCAATTGGAACTTATTTTCTAGTTGTTAACATTCTCCTTCAGTAGTGTATCGTAAAGAAAGAGATAGAAAAGCAATGCTTTGGTTTGAACTGGCAAGACACCCTGGATCCCTGTCCAAAGTGAGTTTATCCCAGGTTGAAATTGGCAATGATTAACTAGACTTAGATCAACAATTGCACAGGCCAGACCGTTGTCATCCAGAGGGTCACAAAACTCCAGGGGGTGCTCATGCAAAACTCACCAAGCTGAAGGAGATGGTGCAGCAGGAGAGAGAAGGCACAGGTCCACACCAGAGAGGTTCTACTTCCACCCCTCATCACTAGCTCCCAGGGTCCTTTTCAGACACACAAGAGGTCCTTTTTGGATTGGGAGTCACCAGGATATATGCAAGGTGTCTTGGTTTGTCTGGAGAACCAAAGTACAGATTTACCAAGAGCTCTTTTGTACCCCACTGGTTCACAGCTAAAAAAAAAAAAAAAAAAAAAAAAAGACTATGTAAAAGTAAGCTGCCAATCTACTCATTTCTCAGGAAATTAGACCAGGCAGTCCAGGGGAGCTTTGGACTTTAAGTTGCACATTATGAATCACTAGCTTGGTTCATCCTTATCTGGGCCAAGGGTCAGGACAGACTTGAGGAGTCCTGGAAATAAGCCTGGAGCCGCCCAGACCTTTCACACACTGTCAGAAGATAGGCAGCTGTGGAGCAGGGTGAGCCTCAGCTCTGTTACATCATAGTTCCAGGTTTCTACAGGTCAGTTACAGCTCCGTTTTGACATATTGATCCTTCAGTTTGTTTATTAATGTTTTTGCCACATTGTGAAATGTCCAAGTTGGGAGTATTGCTTGGTATAAGATAGATTTCTCTAGAACATCCTTACTCTCTCCCTATGATGTCTTAATTTTGCAAAAGATAGAAAACATTTCTTGGTAAGAATTCATTGGAGTCATTCAGCGGAGTCACAGTACCTCTCCTCCTCATTCATTGATAGGAAGAACTTCGTGATCTTAAAACCAGGACAGATAAACAGGGATCATTGTGTGTGTGTGTGTGTGTGTGTGTGTGTGTGTGTGTGTGTGTGTGCATGCGTGTGTTACTGGGGATTGAATTCAGAGGCATTCTACCCCTAAACTACACCTCCAGCCTTATTTTATTTTTTTATTTTGAAGCAGGGTCTCACTAAGTTGCTAAGGGCCTTGCTAAGTTGCTGAGGCTGGCCTTGAACCTGTGACCCTCCTGTCTCAGTCCCCCAATTACAGGCATGTGAAACAGGGATAATTTTTAAGGCACATATCTTATTGTATGAAAAAATAATTAATATGCTATACTATCATATAAATAATATGCCATACCTATACTAATTTTTAAATTTAAAACTATCTTAAGAAAAACAGTCAGAATATGTTCAGTGAAAATCTTCATAAATGCTCTATAAACCACATAGCACATCATTAGTTTTTGCAAAACTCATTGTGTGCTTTAATAACTAACCAAGGCAATAAAAGATCATTTTCTTTCTCCAGATTCATTTAAAACCAGTCATACTTCTAACTGAGCAAGATCATGTGGAGTATAATCTGGCTTCTGTAAGAAGGACAGTTCGATTACAACATGAAGACACCTTTAACAACTTAGTGAAGGAAAATAGCAAGTTTGAAGGTCAGTAGATCCTCTTGTAAGAACTTTTCATGGCTGTGCCTAGCAAAGAAGGGATTCTTTCTTAGAGCACAGTAATTTTCACCTTATGATTCAGTCCTGATGATGCCAGGTATCTTTTACAAAGCTGGAGAAGGCAAAGACTGGCTCTTGAGAATATAATAGTTACACCTAAGTTGTCTTTGCAAGGGAGGAGATGGGAAAAAAGGGCCCAGGCGGCTGGTGATTAGTAAGCAAGTGGTCAGCAATGAGGGATGAACGATGGCCGTGCTACACACCCCAAGGTGCTTCACACTTCATGGAGGGTTTTCTCATCCACGACTTACACGAGCTGCATAGAGCCTTAACAGAGGAGGGAACTACAACTGTGAGCAGAGAAGAAACTTGCCAAAGATCTAATAAGATATGATGGAAGAGCCGAGCATCGTGGTGCATGCTTGTAATCCCAGCATTTGGGAGGCTGAGACCGGAGGATCCGGGTTCGCGGCCAGCCTCAGCTACCTAGTGAGGCACTCCGCAACTTAGTGAGACCCTGTTTCAAAATAAAGAATAAAAAATAGGGCTGGGTGTATAGCTGGGAGGTAGAATGCCCCTGAGTTCAATCCTCAGTACTGCAAAAAAAAAAAAAAAAAAAAAAGATATGATGGAAGGAAGAAGATAACTCCGTTTCCTGGCACTTTCCAAAATAACACTACATTTTAGGAAATGAACCTTCTTTATTTCTCAGGCTCTTTGAGACCTCGTAGGGCCCTCTTCCCCCTCCACTGCCCTTCTAGTATCTACTCCCATCTTCCAGATTCCCCGGGGGAAACACCCAGGAGAGCACAGAAGGGGAAGGGAGGGGAAAACACAGGGCAAGCCAGTCCAGGAGGGCAGGAGGCTCCGGTAGATCTCCCACCACTGGCTCTGAAAGAGGGTGAGAAGAAGAAAGAAATGAGAGAACAGGAATGATGGAGTTAAGAAGGGGTGCAGAGCAGAGGGAGAAAGAGTGGGCACAGGTCAGAAGCCTGAAGAAAGACAGAACCAGGGTGGCAGAAGTTGGAGGCCTTATTCTCCCTAGGTGACATTGTCACCTGGACGATCCCATAGAAGATTTCTGGGGTGGAAAAGGGGTTTGTAAAGGCTTCTGCTTTGAGAAACAGGTGAGTAGGGTGATAAGGGCCCTTAAGATCAAGGGGCATTGTTTTCTGGGATAGAAAAAACCTGCTCATGACTCCAGGCCAATAAGGATGATTGATAAGGTCATTACTGAGAGAGAGGTTGGTTTTAAGAGAAGGAGATACTTCATATTACATCTGTATTTCCAATACTGGAAAATTGTTATTTGCTGACCTTTTAAAGGGCACTACTCATTCCTAAATTATTTCTAAGGTAATGAAAAAACAACATTATTAAATTATTTCACTGAGAAGAAAGAGCCTCCTTTTGCAAAGATGGTCTGGGTACCACAATATATTTTAAAAACATTTTGCAAGAGTAATAAGATAGCTGGACCATGAGAACAATCCCAAGGCAGACTGGACAATTACTAGTAAGAAGTAAAACCCAAACAGCAATCGGCCTCCAGTGCACCCTGCTGTCTTTGTTTTTGTCTTTTGCTTTTTGTTTTGTCAGGTTGAAATAAGATAATATAGTTCATTTCGCTCAGAACAGCATTGCTGGGCACACAGAACGTGCTGCTATTACTATTGTTATTTGAGAAGTCTCTGCTTAGGGGAGGAGCAATTGGACTTGACAGGTAAAGACTGTATTTTGAGCAACTGGGTTTCTAAGGATGAACAAATCAGCCTGGAATCTGATTAGATTAAAAGGGAATCTCAAGTTCAAGTTCAAACTCAATTTTTCTAGGTTAGGAAACTTTGGTAAGGGTTCTAGGTTAGGAAACTTTGGTCAGGATTCCAGGTTGACCAAAATGTTTGATAAAAAAACATTACTGACAGAGAGAGGTTGGTTATAAGAGAAAGATAATTCACATCAAATCTGTATTTAAATCACCTGGAAATTGTTCTTTGTCTTGGGTGGAATTTACGGCACTCTGCTGCTCTGACATCTCAAGAGTTAGTCTATTGTGAAGGATTGCTGGGACTGGTGACTTAAGCCTGCTTATGCTACTGTGAGCCAAGAGAACTTGACTCAATGTGTTGGCCTCTTCTGGTGTCATACAAGTTGTTTAATAAACAATACCAGAAGCAACTTGTCTCCAAAATGTCAACCATACTTTGAGCACTAGAGATGTTCTAAATTAATTTCTAACAGGCACATGCTACGATCATCTACAGTCATTCAACTATAGAGTTAAAGTAATTGCTGTTGACTTTAGTTTCAGTTTGTTAGGAGTTTGGCTAGAGCAGGTCTACATGTTCGGTTCAATTTAGAATTATATATGTATTTTTTAAATGCTGTTTTTATCATTGGTTTCATTTAATCTAGCCTTAAATAGATTATTCAACATTCCTTTGAATGAAACAACTTTTACCCTAACTCTTTTGATTTGATTATCTTTTTGTAAATTCTCCTAACTTTCATACTACAAATGGTATCACAAAACCTAAAGGCAATATCTCTTAAGACAGTGAGCACTGGAGCCGACACGTAAAAATGCAATAGACTGGTTTGTCACTCGCTGCCCCCTAGCTCTGAAAGAGGCTGTTTTTGATTGAACAACATATTCTAAAAGAAGGTAGGCGAATCATCTCTGTTATTGAACTATATTTTTAGAAAACTAGGGGTCAATATTAGTTGCAACATTAGACACAAAAGATTGAAATTTTCTTCTAGGTCTTATATGATGGAAATGCTTATTGTTAGTGAGAAGGTGGAATCCAGACCATATGCTTTCAGAAGAAAGGAGAAAAAGATGAAATTAGGTTTTTTAAAAAGATGTTTGGGAGACATGCTTTTGTATCACTGGGTTATTGTTTGGAAACATGGCATATGGGGGAATCTTCAAAATTCAAGGGTGTTTGTTTGTTATTTCTTTTTTTTTTTTTTTTTTTTTTGCGGTACTGGGGATTGAACTCAGGGGCATTCTACCTTCAAGCTACACCCCCAGCCCTATTTTTTATTCTTTATTTTGAAACAGGGTCTCACTAAGTTGCGAAGTGCCTCACTAGGTAGCTGAGGCTGGCCTGGCCATGAACCCGGATCCTCCAGTCTCAGCCTCCCAAATGTGTTCTTATTGTTGTTTTTTACGGTACTAGAACCTAGGGGCATTCTACCTCTTAGCTACACCCCTAGCCCTATTTTGTTTGTTATTTGAGATAGAGTCTCACTAAGTTACCATGGACTATCCTCGAACCTGCAATCCTCTTGTCTCAGCCTCCCAAGTACTGGGATTATAGGTATGTGCCACTGTGCCTTGCTTGAAGCATTTTAAGTTTTCAGTAAGAAATCAGACCTTAAGAGCTGGTTGATCCTTTATGGAAATGCAGAATGAAAATGAGAGCTTAGAATGACATCAATTGAAGTCAAAGATCTTGACCTAAAAATGTGAAATAAATGTAAAATTGTCCAAGCAGGATGATGACACAATGCTTTGAAAACACCCAAAGTACAAGTATTGGACGTGACCATTGGAAGCCTGCAGAAAGAATGAAGTTTGTTTATTTACTTAACCCAAGCCAGAGCGGTGAGCCTGAACTACCCTCTGAACCTGTGAAAACTCTATTTCTCGTTGGTTGACAATTATCTGCAAACAGGCATGCTTCTGCACCACGGACACATATCCTATTTCTGCAACATAGCATAGCTGATGCTCCTACTTATATGGCATCACCTACAAGCCCTACAAGCTGCTCCACTGGTCCTTATGGATGCTACATGTGTCTTCACAGGAAGGAGAGACTTTCTTTAATTACCCCTCAGAAAAGAAGCTGCCTTATATTTGAGTCTCTTTATGATAAATCTCATATTTTAAGGCTCTCTTAAGTTTTTTATTTTACAATTATTTTTAAATAGCTCATGTATAGGGTGAAAAAGTTCAAAAGCTTTGAAAGGCATATAGCTAAAAAGTAAGCCTTCCAGCCAGGTATGGTAGTGCATGCCTGTAATCCTGTAATACCAGTACTTGGGAGGCTGAGATAAAAGGATCTCAGGTTCAAGGACAGCCTCAACAAGTAACCAGAATCTCACCAACCTAGCAAGAACCTGTTTCAAAACAAAAATAATAATAATAATAAATGGTCTAGGGTTGTAGCTCAGAGGTAGGATGCCTCTGGGTTCAATTCCCAGTACCACTCACACACACACAAAAGTAAGTGCTCCTACCATTTGTGTCCTCTAGTTAACATACATACACACACACACACACACACACACAGATTTCCATTTGAGAATTCAATCACATGTGCATACTTATGCAGATCTGCTGTTGGAATTCACATGACCTATTTGAGCAGGAACAGATCCAGTGAACTTCAGCATATAGTGTACTGGACCAGGACCCCAGATGATCTGCAGCAGCAAATGCAAATCCCTTGTGGAGAAAAAACACGTTAAACCCAGCACCCAAGAATTTCCATAGAGAAGATACAGGCAGTAGGAGCTTCTGCTCAAAATCATAGGAAACCAAAATAAATACAGCACTGTGATCTCGAAGTGACACCAGACCCACAGGAGTCTGAAGGTGGCTCACAAAGACCGAAGATAATGAGTATATCATATAAAGAATACAAAGTGAGAATGTTGCTGTGTTTTGAGAAATAAGAGTATCAAAAGTATGGTTTGGAGATAAAACGACAACCTAGAAGGTTGTATGAAGAGAATTTCTGTAAAAGCATATAGTAATTAAAATGTTAAACTCAATGAATGAATTGTATATTAAGATAGTGGTGGCACACACCTGTCATTCCAGTGCTAGAGAAACTGAGATAGAAGGATTGCAAGTTCAAGGTCAGCATGCAGAAACTTAGAGAGACCCTGTTTCAGAATAAAAAACAAAATTGGGTTGGGGGGGGTAACTCAGAGGTAGAATCCACCTGGGTTCAGTCCCCAATGCCACACCAAAAAAAAAAAAAAAAAAGAAAAAGAAAAAGAAAGAGAGAAGGGGTGGGGAAGGAAGGAAGGAAGGAAGGGAGAAAGAAAGGAGGGAGGGAGGAAGGAAGGAAGGAAAGAAAAAAGAAAAAAAAAGAAAGCAAACTGGAAAATACATCTGAATGAATTACCTGGAATGCAGCCAGAAGGCAAAGAAATGGGAAATATGTAAGAGAGGTTGGCTAGGAGACCTTGAGGATGGAGTAGGGAGTCCAACATGCTTTTGTGTGTGTGTGTGTGTGTGGTCCTGGGACATTCTACCTCTGAGCTACACCCCCAGTCCTATTTTATTCTTTATTTTGAAACAGGGTCTCACTAAGTTGTGGAGTGCCTCACTAAGTAGCTGAGGCTGGCCGAAAACCCAGATCCTCTGGTCTCAGCCTCCCAAGTACTGGGATTACAAGTGTGCACCACCACGCCCAGCTCCAACATGCATCTTAATAAAGTCCCGGAAGTGGGAGAAAGACCGTATTTGAAACAAATGACATAGAGAGACATCCCATTAAGAAATAACAAGAATGCTTGATATTCATATGAGAAGATGTTGGACCTCATTAGTAATCAGTGAAATGCAGATTATATACAACATGAGATTCTATTTCATACCCACTAAATTGGTTAAAAAATGATCATCTGATAATACTGTTAAAGCAAAGATGGGAGTAGTAGGAACTTTGGTAAATAGCAGGCAGGAGTGTGTGGGCAGTGCACTACCACATTACTTAAAATATTCCATTGACAGTAAGGACCATGAAGTGAAGATCAGCAGAGTTAAATTAATTAATTCATTCATTCATTTAACAAATATTTATTGAATGTTCATGTTTAGGAATTATATTAGAATTAAAAACTCCTGACACCAGGCATGGTGACACATGCCTGTATTCCCAGTATTTGGGAGGCTGAGATGAGAGGATCACAGGTTCACAACCATCCTGAGCAATTTAGCAAGGCCCTCCCCAACTTAGTGAGACCTGTTTCAAAATAGGGCTGGGAGTGTCGTTTGTGCCCCCACCCCCCCCTAAAAAAAATCCTAGTTAGGTATGGTGTTACACGTCTGTAATACTAGTACTTGGGAAGCTAAGATAGAAGGATTGCAGGTTCAAGGCCAGCATGGTAACTTAGCAAGATCTTGTTTCAGAATAAAAAGTAAAAAGGGCTGGGAGATGTAGCTCAGAGGTAGAATGTACCTAGACTCAATCCCAATACCACCACCACCAACAACAACAACAAAAAGAAATTCTTAGTCCTTGACCCCAAAGAGCTTAGGATCTAGTGGGTCAGATAATAAAAGATCACACAGATAAACATAAAAACAAAGCTGTGAGAGGAAGGTATGCTCATGTGGTGGACTTGGCTGTGGCAGTCAGGGAAGCTTTCCTGAGGAAGTGGTCACTGAGATGAGCCAGGACAGAACAGGAGCAAAGGGACAGCAGGTGGTGGTGGTGACTGAGGGGACTGCTTCAGACAGAGCAGACAGGTATAAATGCCCCAATGTTGAAGATAATATTTATTTGAAACAACTGAAAGACCAGTGTGACCGAAGCGAAGGGAGAGAGTGAGCAAGATAATATCATACCAGCTGTGGCCAGAAAGGGAGGCACAGGCCAGGCCAGGCTAAAGGCAGGATTTGGCATTTCATACTAGAACAATGGGAGCTACTGACATATTTTAAGCAGGAGACTAAAATGACCAATGGAACAAAGAGAAAATATATAGGAAAAAGACCATCAGTAATTATAGATCTAAAAATTCCACTAGGGAGTGGAGCTCAAGGTCTCTGTAACCTCACTCCTTGGTCACCTAGATGGGACTCTGCGAGAACAGCCTATCCTGTTACCAGCAGAAGCTGAGCATATCCACACCCTCATCCTCAGGCTGCCAACTCAGCTGGCCTCTGACAGTCCCACCAGGGTGGTCCCTGGGATTTGTCAAACCTCCCCCCACCTCCTCAACAAGAGCTCCAGAGGTTTAAGCCTTGCTGGCCATTTACTGGGTAATGCAGGAGGCGTATTTGAATGCATTTTACTGCTTTGCAGCCAGAGTAAGTGATTTCTCCATTGTTAAGAGTAAAAACCAATTTGTCAGTAAATGAAGCAGATATGATTCACAAGGAGCAGAAGAACATGGAGAAGCACAGAGGGCTGTGTCTTTTTTGCTGTGGGCTGCATTCATCAGTGTGCACAGGAGGCCACTTTCTCATTCTGAACTTCACAGTGCTCTGGACTCTGAGTGTCTGTGGCCCTTCATAGCTCAAATCCCTTTATTTTTAAAGACTTTATTGAGATATAATTTACATACAATAAATGGTCTGCATTCAAAGCATGTAATTTGAAAAGTTTTGTCATAACCATACACCTGTAAAACCATCCCCACAATCAAGATATTGACATATCGGCCCCCTTCTCCAAATTTCTGCCCTACCTGCCTTGCTTGCCCTTCCCCTACCCAAACAAATCAAGTCTAAATGGAACCAATCCTTTAATCAAAATTCCATTGGATTTATTAGCTAAATCAGAATAAAATCTCTAAAATGTCCTTTCTAATCAGATTATCCAACCCAGAGGTCCCCAAACCTATTAGGCTTACCATCCCCTGTTTGGAAAATAAATTACTCAATGCTCCCCCCCCCCAATCTATCTTCTAAAAATGACTAAACAGAAAGATGCAGTGACAAGTTTGCCAGGCGTGGTGGCGCATGCTCATAATCCCAGTTCTTGGGAGGCTGGGACCAGAGGATCAGGGCTCGTGGCCAGTCTTAGTTACTTAGTGAGGCTTTCCACAACTTAGTGAGACCCTAATAAAGAATAAAAATAGGGCTGGGGATGTAGCTCAGAGGAAGAGTGCCCCTGGGTTCCATCCCCAGTAGCGTGCGCACACACACACACACACACACACACACACACACACACAGAAAAAAATTGCATTCTTTCATGAACCTACTAACTCGACTCACTGCAAATACCCACCCTTCAGGTGAAAGTCATTCTGTAGAACCTGTTTGCTTCCTCAATTGTGAGTTTTAAGGAACAACCAAATTTTTCTGAAAGTCCCAGAGTTGAGTTTGTTGCTGGGAAGGAAAAGCCGTAGTCACATAAGGCACCTGACTACCCTTACTGCTGTTTTACACCCTCCAGATCCCATCTGTGATGAGGAGGAAGGGAGCGCGGCCACCAGGGACACCGCTGTCCAGAGCATCGAGCTTGTCCTCCCGCCACACGCGAACCACCATGGAAACACTTTTGGTGGCCAGATCATGGCTTGGATGGAGACGGTGGCAACGATTTCTGCAAGGTTCTTGGTTTTGTTCTTAGCATGTGGTTCTGGTACCAGTGGAGAGAAATTAAAAAGAATCTGAGGCTGGGCGTGGTGGTCCACCCTTGTAATCCCAGTACTTGGGAGGCTGAGACCAGAGATTCTGGGTTCAGGGTCAGCCTCAGCTACTTAGTGAGGCCCTCTGCAACTTAGTGAGACCCTGTTTCAAAATAATGAATAAAAAATAGGACTGGGGCTGTAGCTTGGAGGTAGAATGCCCCTGGGTTCAATCCCCAGTACCGAAAAAAAAAAAAAAAAAAAAAAAAAAAGCATCTGAGATCCAGTTATTGGGCTAGTCAAGGAATGGAGGAAAGAACTGAAGAAAATATGGCCTTTTATCAAAATGAGAAAATTGCCTGGTGTGATGTTACATGGGGAGGCTGAAACAGGAGAATGGCAGGTTTGAACCCAGCCTTAGCAATATAGTAAGAGCCTTAGCAACTTAGTGAGAACCTGTTTCAAAATAAAATAAGGCTGGGAGTCTAGCTCAGAGGTAGAATGCCCGTGCGTTCAATCCCTGACACTAAATAAATAAATAGAGAGGGGAGGGGAAGAGGAGAAATTACTGATCATACTTACTTGCTTATTTTAGGATTAATCTGTCCTTTTGAGTGAAGGTGATTGTTTAAGTTCTTGATTGGAAATAAAACTGAAGTGGCAGTTTTAATTCCTCATTCTGAGTTATGAATGTTCATCTTGAGACAATAGAACTGTGACAACTTTCTGACAAAGCAGACGCAGAAAAGAAATGGCAGACAGCTTGTACTCTTCAAAAGTGTCAGTCTAGTTAGAAACACTTTTAAAGGTAATTTAGAATTAGCTCTGACCTTTGAAAGTACTGGTTAAAATAATTATGACCAAAGACTAACTAAAAAATAAGAAGAGAAAGAGGGAGTCCTTGGAAGAATACTTTTAATGTTTTCTCAATTTTAAAAAGGTTATTTGATTCTTACTAGAGCCATGTAGGTAATGGAGCAGTTTTAAGAAACACTGAAAATGCCTGTGAGCAGGATCTGCCCTTCTGACAATTTTTGTTATTCACTGAAATTTAAGGTTTTATTTCCTCTGAATTTGAAGATTTTATTATTAATATGTCTGTAGTTATGGCTATAATTAGTAACCTGTAATTATCCTTTCTACAAATTATGCACAAATAAGAGAGATTGTTTTAAAAATGAGACTGTCATTCTTAATGACAAAAAGGACTTGAACTTGAACATGTTCTATTGTAAAAGCTTACAATATAATTAATGATGGAAGAAACTGTTCATTTAGTGTTAGCACAATTCTTTAGAGTAACTGAGTGACTATGGTAGGGATCTAAAATATAGAAAATTATGGAAGTAACTTCTGAAATTAAATACCCTTTATAACTACTTCAAAATTCCATCCACACAATCATTGTAAAATGGGTATCTTGTAGCCTTTCAGGCATCATGCAGCAATCCAAGTAATTTTTTTTCTGTAGGGAAAAAAAACAAAAACAAACAAAAAAACACGTGGCTTTTGACCTGTGGATGAATTCAGTTCACTGTGACACTAAGGAATGGGTGTGAATGGCCCCAGTGGGCAGTTGCCTTCACTTGTGCCCCACACCAACCTGTGAGTCACAGCTTTCTGGGCCTGTGGTCATGAGCTGTCAGGATGAATACAGCCTTCAGAGTAGAACCAGAGGCACAGGAAACAATTGGGAGCACAATCCCCCATCTAGGTAGGGTCCCCACTGCTCAGGAGGTGGTAATTCTCCAGATATTTACAGGTTGGGTACAGAACTACTGTCCACACACAACCCATTGAGTTACAAGAGTTGTCTGTATAGAAGACAGGTTGAGTACCTGTCTATTTAATAAATCAACAGTTCATGAAAATATCTGGGAGAATGACTGTTGTCTTCTCTCCGTTTTTCCTCAGCCGCCTGTGCCGGGGGCATCCCTTTCTGAAGTCTGTGGATATGTTTAAGTTCCGGGGACCATCTACAGTTGGAGATCGTCTTGTCTTCAATGCCATTGTCAATAATACATTTCAGACCTGGTAAAAAGTGTTCTGAGGTTGCCATGCCAACTCAAACTAGAACATACATAATTTTTGGTTTAAGTTTTAATCTGGAGGTGAATGGGGACTGCTTTAACCAGGTTGCTTCTAACTTTTTTTTTTTTTTTTTAACTTCACTCAATCTTCAAAATCCATAGAAACACATGCTAATCCTATGTTCCGCTTGGGACCTCCTCACACAGTAAATTGTGATAGGTTGGGTTTATGTCATATAGGGATGGCCGTGTGTGCCAGCTGGCCTGGAATGGTTCTGCTCTGAACCTATTATCCTGGCACAGTTATTAACTCTTCCTTTCAGTCTCCAAAGTGTCTCTGTGACCAGATGGTCAACCAGCTCATAACGGACCTGTTACTTACTACCATGAATCAAAACTCCTTCCCAGTTATCTTTATTATTCTCCATATGTAATGAAAATATTTCATTTTGCATTTTTTTCTTTTTAAATTTAAGAAAGAATATCTATGTTTTCTATCTAGTTTCAGTTTGGTTCTCTTAAATTATAGAACTATTTTTTTAAGAAAGAAGATTTGACTTGGGCACAGTTTAACCTCTCCTGTCTGGTTACCGAAACATGTTCATGAAATGTATTTCCACATAAAGCTCCAAGTGGCCTCTTCCCCACTTGAAAGTGGAAAAGCAAAGTGGAAATGCCCTCAGGGGCTTCTACGACCAATCCAATGAAATGAAAATGAGTTTTATTAGTTGTACAAGTCAGGTGTGGTGGTGCTGGCCTGTAATCCCAGCACTTGGGAGGCTGAGACAGGAGGATTGCAGGTTCAAAATCAGTCTTGGCAATTTAGCAAGACCCTCAGCAACTTAGTGAAACCCTGTTTAAAAAAATAAAAAGGGCCGGGTGTGGTGGCACACACTTGTAATCCCAGTACTTGGGAGGCTGAGACAGGAGGACTGCAGGTTCTCGGCCAGCCTCAGCTACTTAGTGAGGTCCTCTGCAACTTAATGAGACCGTGTTTCAAAAATAAAGACTATAAAATAGGGGTGGTGTGTAGCTCAGAGGTAGAGTGCCCCTGAGTTCAATCCCCAGTACTGCAAAAAATAAATAAATAAATTTAATTTAATTTAATGGACTAGGGGTAGAGCTCAGAGGTAGAAAGCCCTTGGGTTCAATCCCCAGTAACAAAAAGGAAAAAAAAAATAGTTGTACAGATTTGCCTGGGACAAAGAAGAGCCAGGATCTCATCCTTGTGCAGCCTGGAGAGGAGAAGTGGAGGGAGGGAGGCCCAGCGAGCTGAGGTTCTCTTGCCTACACCCTGTGTCTCCCTTGCAGTGTCGAGGTCGGAGTGCGCGTGGAGGCCTTTGACTGTCGGGAATGGGCCGAGGGCCGAGGCCGACACATCAACAGTGCTTTTCTCATTTATAATGCTGTTGATGAGAAGGAAGAACTCATCACCTTCCCCAGAATCAAACCCATTTCAAAGGTCAGTCATTACCAGGTGCACTTCCATAATCAGACCTGTGAGTGCAGAGCTGCACCCCCAACCTCTCCCCACCAGCAGCAACTCTCAAGGCTGTTCCCTTCCATTTTCTTTCTTTCTTGCCTGACAAGTAAAATGGCCTTTTTTACCCCCACCCCATCCCACCCCACCTCCACCACTCTGATGATTGCTGGAAATGATGGGGACCCCTGGAGCCCTCCCCTTTGCTTGGCTGAGCGCTGTGGTGGGAAGCATGTGACCTTCTGGGCCCCCTTTTTGTATCCTTGCTGTCACTTTGCACATCCGGTTCTCCATGCTGTGCCAAACTCACTGGGAACTGTCTTCCCTCACCCAGGAACTGCCTCCTTACCAACACTCACCTACAGTGAGATTCATGTATCGTTCTGGTAACAAAAATTAAAATAGCCTCCACTTTTTAAAAAATGAACAAAACATAACTGTAAATGTTGCACTTTTATCCACACACCTGCCCTTTGTGGACTCAATGCAGAGGCTCAGACTTTATGAGGATAGCTTCAGAGGCATGGCGTCCCAACTTGCCCTTTAAACCGACTCCAAAGCTGGGCATGGTGGTACATACTTGTAATCCCAGTACTTGGGAGGCTGAAATAGGAGGATGACAGGTTTGAGGACAGCCTCAGCAAGTAGTGAGACTCTCATGAACCTAGTGAGACACTGTTTCCAAATAAGAAATAAAATCGGGCTGGGGGTGCAGCTCAAAGGTAGAATGCCTCTGGGTTCAATTCCCAGTACCATAAATAAATAAATAAATAAAACCATAAATAAATAAATAAAACCATAAATAAATAAATAAATAAATAAACTCCAGAGAAGGATACTTAAGGATTGCAGTAGTAAAATATTATAAATTGATTAATTTTTCTTCATTTTGTTTTTTAATTAAAGGATGACTTTAGACGCTATCGGGGAGCTATTGCACGCAAGAGAATTCGCCTGGGCAGGTAAAGGACACAAGGTGTAAGGATTTCATGGCATCTTCTCTTACCTGGTGAATTAGATAACAAAGAGTCCCTTTTGGGGTATCTAGTCCCACATGATGAATGAAGAAAAGAACTAATGTTTCCTGACTGTAAAGGCTGACTTGTGGAAATGGTTCTTCCTGATTGTTCTACCAGTAAAAGCAGCTTTGTAAAGCTGCTGATTTCAGTTCAAGAAAATATTGTAGTTACTGTTGTGTGCTCAATGCAGGGAAGAAAACTGTTATTTAGCATTTTATTTTTTTTTCCAGGAAATATGTTATTTCCCACAAAGAAGAGCATCCACTCGGGATATACTGGGACATAAGCAAGCAGGTGACAGCTTTGTGATCAGGAGCCCCTCAAAGAAAAGTCTCAAGAGCATATAAAAACAGAATCCCCTGTTTCACAACTCAGGTTGTACCTACGTACATACAGGGGTGATTATATCAACCCCTCAATTCAAAATGAATCAAAACCAAGAGATCAGAAGCTAGTTACCAGCCAGTTCTTGGCTCTCTTCTTTGACTTTTATGCGTAATTTCGAACTACAAACTCGGGATGCCCTGACATCCGCATGTTCAAACAGCATGATATATTGTGATCTCATGTCTTACCATGATTTGTGCTAAATGACGTGCTTACGAGCTTGTGTATTTATATATTGTGTGTAGCAGTTTTGTTTGTTTGTTTTGGGTGGTGGTGCCGGGTATAAAAGCCAGGGCCTCACGCATGCTGGGCAAATGCTCTATCACTGAGCTACATGCCCAACCCAAGCTTGCATTTTTATAAAACCACAGTAGTCACTTGAAAGTTTTTAATGTACAATGTAAAGAGAAAACCAAGATTATCACTTTGGCTCAACATATGTCTCCTCTAACAGTGCCCATCTTCTTTTTCCAACTACACAAAATGTTTAGTATTGCTTAACAAAAATCACCATAAGCAAAGTTATTTTTAAAAAAGTGACTTGGAAGAAATATTGTTGCTTATGTAACAAAGAGTTAATCACTTTATAGCATATAAAAATGAAGAACAATAAAAATCCAACAGAAAAAAATAGGCAAAGAACTTAGATTATTCGCACATACAAAAAAATATGAGAATAGATCTTAAATGCACAAGGCATTCAACTTCATAAGAGAAATCTGAATTAAAACTAAAGTGAAACCAGGTGTGGTGACTCACATCTATAACCCCAGTTCTTGGGAGGTTGAGACAGGAGGATCACAGCTTCAAGGCCAGCCTTAGCAATTTAGTGAGACCCTGTTTCAAATTAAAAAATAAAAAGCACTGGAGGTATAGCTCAGAGGTAGAACTGGTGCAATTCCCTGTACCACACATAACACACACACACACACACACACACACACACACACACACACACACAGTGTATTCGTTTGGCAAAGATTCAATAGCTTGGTAGTATGTTCTGTTTATGTGGCTCTGTGGAAAAAAACATCCTCCTATGTTGTTGCTGAGAATACAAAATGGTTCACCTCCATGTAGAGAAAAAATGGGCAATATCTAGTAAAACTACCTATAATCGCACAGTGGCAATTTTCTAAGCAGAAAATACATGATTCCATTGCAATGCACTGAACACACCATTTTTAAAATATTTGTATTTTAGGCATCTTTAAGCAATGGTAATGTGGAGGCTCTCAAAAAGCTGGCAGCCAAAACTGGCTGGGAGGTTACCAGCACGACGGAAAAGGTAGGAAGCAACAGACGACCGCACAGCCACTGCCCACCACAGATGAGAGTCAGCATGGGCGGGGGGGGGGGGGGGGGGGCTCCCGCTGCTTCTCTTGCTTCTTTGAAGAAGGTGAAAGATCTTTGGGAAATTTTCTCGGAGGCAAGCTTCTTTCCAGCCCTGTCTCTACCTGCTGGTTGATCTGGAGTCCTTCCAATAGGCCCCAACTTCTTGCCTCTGTGTTTATGTTCTCATATCCTTCCCTCCCTCCTCCACACCTCCATCTCCCAAACCTGACCTGGTCTTCAAATCTGCCTCGCTTCTCCATGAAGCCACTCTCGACTTTATGATCTTCTCCCTCTAGCAGCTCCTTTCCTCACAACTTCTTTAGTTACTTTGCCAATTAATTCTGCACTGTCATGTGACACAGTTACTGCAAAATGTTATTTAAGCCTTACATAGCATTTTAGCTTTTCCATGGTCACATGGATTATAATTTCTAAAGAAAGAAGCCTTGCCTTGATTTCCTTGTATCTCTCCTTGTATCTTTCCTTGTATCTCTACCTTGTTTGACATGTCATCAAATTTAAATAAACATATGTTATTTGGATTTTAATTTTAGTTAATTTCAGAGGAATATTAGGAGACTCTTGGAAGCTGATGCTTACGCTAATGAGACTCTTTGGGGGCCATTTGCTCCTCACTGTTTTGCCAGAGCACAGGAATTCCTGGCACCCAGTAGATGGTAGGTGGATAAATGATAGACTAGGTAAATGTAAGTCTTACAGTACCAGTTTTTAGGTGAACACTCCCCAAAGGATTAACATGCCTACTTGCTGAGCTGAGCAGGAATCTGAAGACAGATTCAAAATGGAGGCAGAGATGCCAACCTTACTCCTGCTTTTAATTACTCATTGGGCATCTGCAGACACAAGTGAAGTGCTTTTAGCAAATCAACTTCTAATTCTCTGTTTTAAAATCTGACTGTTCATGAGTAGCAATAGAAAGCACAACTTTATGTCTAAAATGAAGCAAAAGAACATACTCATAAATTTGCATAATATAATAAAACCTCAGTTCTTTAGGAAGTTGTGGCTAGAAATGAACCCAAACTGATACACTTGCTAGTGTTATAGGAGAATGATCAATGATTAGTTCTTAATTTTTATATGAATACTTATTAGAGGACATTATATTATTAAAGAAACAGCCTGTGTTATCTCTTGAATCTGAATCCCTCCTTTTGATAATTGTAGTTATGACAAAGAGTTTTCAAAAAAACAGATACTGTTTGTTTGCATTATCCTCCTCTTCTCCCACTTTTTATAACTTTTATGCTTTTTATATTTTATTTTTATTGTTTTTGATACTAGAGATTGAACCCAGAGGCATTCGCCTCTGAGCCACACTGCTGGCCCTATTTTATCTTTTATTTTGAAACAGGGTTTCACTAAGTGGCTGTGACTGGCCTCAAACCTGTGATCCTCCTGTCTCAGCCTCCCATGCACTGGGATTACAGGTGTGTGCCACCATGTTCAGCCCAGCTCTTGTGATTTTAATTATAAAATATAGCCTTCTTATTTTCTTCTGCCACCTTTTTATTGAATAATTCTTACAACACAGCTGTCTGTTAGGAATCATACTTATTTTAGATTTTAAAATTGGTACTTATTTTCAATATAGTTTGATGGCAAAAGTCTGGTATTTGAAATGAAATATAACTCACATTTCATTTTTCATGTACAATAATGGAATTAGTCACAGTAGTAATACAAGAAGCAAAAGGCGTATTTTGGGCATACCACACATGTACATGAGACTGCTAAAGAGTAATTATATGGTAGCTTATAAACAAGCGAGAGATTGTAGTGTTTAAGCTATAAAGGTCAGCTCTTAGGCAATTCAAAATAAAGGAAGACAGTTATTTAGAAAGAACCCCCAAGAAGGGTAATCTTTATCTCTTGGAAGATGGTGTCAGCAGTAGGTTGCTGAAGGGAGAAGTAGGCTTTCTAGGCAGGAGGTACCTTGAACTCAATCCTTCTAGTGGAAATTACCATGAGTAGGTGGCTGGCCTGGTGGGAATAGCTTTTCATTTAAGGAGTAGCTGAGAATGTGCTGGGAAAATTACAGAGAAAGCCAGAATAGCATGGACCACCTGAAAACCTCTACTCAGGACAGAGCCCCAGTATAAGAAACAGACCAGAAGGGAGCTATTCCCATTGAAGCTGGGGGAGGAGCAGGTCCCAGAGATCCATCTGCCTACAATACCCCCATATCCCCTGTTGTAATCCTCAGGTACCTCCCAGGAAAACCCAGGATCCCCCTAGGCTTTTATAAAAATGAGTCTTTCCCTCCATCCCATAATGTAATCTCGATAAAATATTTGTCAGCAAATGGTACAAAAATTCTAAAATTTTAGTTTTCTTTGGTACCGTTTATGTGACACCCAAACAGAATCTTTTTAGAGTGAAAAACAACCGAGTGTGGTGGTGTACACTTGTAATCCCCAGCACTTGAGAGGCTGAGATCAGAGGATTGCAAGTTTGCAACGAGCCTCAGCTAGTTAGTGAGGCCCTCCACGACTTAGTGAGACCCTGTTTCAAAATAAAGAATAAATAATAGGGCTGGGGATGTAGCTTGGAGGTAGAATGCCCCTGGGCTCAATCTCCAGTACCACACACACAAAACAAAACAAAACAAAAACATTATGATAAAATATTAGTAAGTTCATTTCAGCAAATTTTGTGCCTTACACTTTAAGCTTCATTTCACAGAATCAATTCTCCAACCATCAAATTATTTAAAAAAAAAAGTGTGAATTGGTTCTGTGTGGAATTTAACCTCCATTTCCCTGAGCGTAAAAGAGAAGTCATTTTCTTGGATAATTGTTCTTGGAACATTTTTTTTTTACAAAGCAAAAGTTAGTGTGTGTGTGTGTGTGTGTGTGTGTAATGGGGATTGAAATCAGCAACAGTCTACCACTGAGCTATATCCTTGGCCCTTTTTATTTTTTATGTTGAGACAGGGTCTAAGTTACCACATGCTGGCCTCAAACCTGAGATTCTCCAGTCTCAGCCTCTCGAGTTGCTGGATTACAGGTGCATGACATTGTCCAGGCTAAAAGCTGCCTTTTCTCAGAAGGGTTTAAGAAAATGAAAATTAACCACTGTTGTCCTCAAATCAATTCTGCAATGGGGCAGCAAGGACAGTGCTATCTTTTGGAGGAAGCAATGGATTCTTATTGACTCACTCAGGCCGTCCCTGGCATTGGATAAGGTGAGGGAGCTCAGGAAAGGCAGAATTTAACAGTGGCTACTGAGCTTGATGTTGACTTTGGCTGCTGGATAGGAAGCAGCAACATGTGTTTGCAACCTGGGGAGCAGCTCCCTGGAAAAGTGTCATATGTATTTCCTAGGACCATAACAGAGTACCACACACTGGATCACTTAATAGAATTCATTGTGCCTCAGTTCTGAAAGTTGGGAGTTTGAGACCAAGGTGGCCGTCCACAAGATTGGTTGCTTCTAAGAGTGAGAATTGGTTCCAGCAGTGTGTTGGAAATCCTTGGCTCTCCTTGGCTTGTAGATGCATCACAGGATGAATCTCTGTCTTCATCTCCCCGTAGATTTCTCTTTGTGTGCAAGTCTATGTCCAACTTCCCCCCCCCTTTTTTTTTTTTTTTTTTTTGCGGTACTGGGGATTGAACTCAGGGGCATTCTACCTCCGAGCTATACCCCCAGCCCTATTTTTTATTCTTTATTTTGAAACCGAGTCTCACTAAGTTGCGGAGTGCCTCACTAGGTAGCTGAGGCTGGCCGCGAACCCGGATCCTCAGGTCTCAGCTTCCCAAATGCTGGGATTACAAGCGTGCACCACCACGCCCGGCTCAACTTCCCCTTTTGATGATGTCAGTCATTTTGGATTATGGGTCTACCCTACTGCAGTATGACCTCATCTTAACTGGTTATATCAGCAACAGCCCTTTCATGCGCAGTTACATTCTGAGGTACAAGAAGTTATGACTCTAACGTAATGATTTGTGGAGGAAGCAGTCACAACTCAGTTATTAGCAAGCCCACTCCACCCCAGTCCCACCAAGGAATCAAGCTTCCCCAAGGCCAGAATGTGACTAGGACTGTATAGGTCTTCCAGGCCACAGGCTCTCAGTTTCTTTGAGTTTCAGAGCCGCAGTGGCCTGGCCGTTAAGCTTTGGTAAAGTGGCTTCTACCTGGGTTTACACCAACGAGCCTCCTCGTCTCCCCTATGCTGGGGGCACAGGTAGAATTCGCAGGCTAATTCGTAGGGTGAATCCCAGCAACCAACCAGAGCCCCATCGGTGGTTTGCTTTGTGTTTGATAAGTACTCACAACCTAGCCACGTCTGCCTTTGTAGGTTGGATTTAAAGATATGCTTGGCCTCAAGGACAAGTATTTTGCAGAAACAAATAATCACTTGTGTGTGTCCTACGCTGCTGTTATTTAATTTATCATTTTTTCATTGATGATATATACTCATGTACACATACATGTATTTCTGTTTAAATAAAGGTTTCTCTTTTGTAGTCTGATTTTTTCCATCGCTTGATTCCTGCCGTGAAGTAGTGACCTCATGTTTGTTTGTCTTCTCACAGCTTGTTGCCATGGGAATGATTATAAGATGGCAAATTTCAACACTAACTTCAAAGCACCCTGAAAGAGATGGAGAAAATGGGCAGAATAGAAATATGCTCTTAGCTGAACACACATCTCTGATTATTGTCAAAAACACAGTAGAGGGAAAGCTCAGAGTAACAAGGGATGCATTAATGTTTAAGTATATGTCAAATAGCTCCCCAAGGCAGGCCTCCTCTTATCTAAGAAATAATATGCATTATGAACTCAGAAACTGGCTCATAGAAGGATGAGCTTGTGTGACACAGAAATCAAAGAATGCTTTGTGCTAAAGAAACCGGCTGCTTCAAGGTCCCTGTTGAGAGGTTTTATTGGTCTTGGAGGTGGCTGGTTTGCTTCCTGGGTCCCCTCAGCTCACGTGAGGATGTGTTGAGACTCTTGACAAGCATCTTAAGCCATACCACTGGGGGGACAAGGTACTAGGCTGCCTAGCAGCTTGGTGATGTTTTCCATTATTCCTGGATAGAGGCAGAGAAACTTCACAAAGAGGTCAGGAGAGAAAGGCTTCTGTTCTTTATTTTTCATGAGAAAATCTGTTGCACAATAATTAAATAACCCATCCCCAAGTCACATATTGTGTGGAAGACACAGGACCAGCATCCTAGTCAGACTCCTAGACAGCCGAGTATTTAAAATGAGATTCCCATCATTTGGCTTCATTTTAATCCAGGTGACAAAGTGCTTTAGCTTGTGTAATCAATCTACGACTCATGTGTGCATATGTATGCATGTGTGTGTGTCTAGCCATTAATTTTTCTACTGTAATTTATTTTTTCTTGTTAATATCTTTCAGATAAAAATATATACCCTGGAAGAGCAAGAGGTTTTGTCTGTTTGGGTTGAAAAGCATGTGAAAAGTCCAGCACACTTGGCTTATGACCTTTTGTCTGACTTTACAAAGCGACCTTTATGGGACCCCCATTACATGTAAGAACAAATTTAAACATTTTTTCCTTAACCCTAAGATCATGTAAAAGATAACCTCCACTTTGTAGTCCTTCTCTCTTGCCCAGTGTTTTATAATTCCAAGTATTTTAAATACCTTGCTTTGTACAGAATACTGCATCAGGTGACATTGAGAGGTGCAAAACAAAAATTATTATACTCCTTTATTTGTCATCTATATTAACTTGACATGACTTACCCATGTCTGTTGTAACACTCCCAGTAACCTCCAGGTTGATATTATTCCTGTTTCTGAGAACTGCCGAGATTGTACAGGCAGCAAAGTGACAGGACCTGAGTTGGAATCCTGCTCCGCCAGGCTCTGAGGTTCACAGTCTTGTACTTTTACACACAACCTCATCATTGCTCTGGAGGAAGTGATTATCCAGTGTCCTTCCCACTCTGGACCTTTAATGGAAAATTCCTTCTTTTTTTCTGTGAAGCAACAATCCCTGGTGAGCAGTTGCCTGAGCCAGCTGTGAGTCCTGATGGAAAGCTGCTCCTTCCTGATGGACAGCCATTCCTTCCTGCCCCCCTGCCCGATTATGGCCTTCTCCCAACAACCTACTCCTCATACTCCTGCAACTTCCAGTCCTAATTACTAATTCAATCTTCACACTCCCTCCTTTCCTGAAATATGGCCCACCCTCCATATCCATGGGTTCCACATCTGCATATCAAGGATGTTAGGGAAGAAAAACTCGACCCGTACCTAATATTTACAGACTTTCTTCTTGTCTTTATTCCCTAAACAATACAGTTTAATGACTATCCATAAACCATTTTCATTGTATAAGTGGTCTAGAGATTATTCAAAATATATAGAAGGATGTGCATGGGTTATAGGCAAATCTGTGTCATTCTATAGAAGAATCTTGAGCATCCACAGAGTTCCATATCCATAGGAGTCTTGATACTGATGCCTTGCAGACACTGAGGAACAACTGTACAGAACTGTACATCTTGTCATATCCTGTCAGTGACTGAATGCACTCAGGCCCAGCCCTCTTGGCTCCAGCACCCTGCAAGGCCTCAAGACACCTTGGTGGAAAAAGGGAAGGGCTGGTGAGGTGGGCCTCCTCTTACAGGAAGTTTTACTGTTTATTTTCAAGCCTTGACAAGGTAAAGGTACATTTTTAAAATTTCAAACTTGCCGGGCATGGTGGTGCATGCTAGTAATCCCAGAATTTGGGAGGCTGAGACAGGAGGATTACAAGTTCTCGGCCAGCCTCAGCTATTTAGTGAGGCTCTCTGCAACTTAGTGAGACCCCGTTTCAAAATAAGAAATAAAAAATAGGGCTAGAGGTGCAGTTCAGAGGTAGAATGCTCCTGGGTTCAATCCCCAGCACCACACCAAAAAAAAAATTTTTTTTTAAACTCACTAACATCACACAATAGACAATTTAATACTGCTAAAGGGACACATCTCTGGGATCATGTGTTATATTTGCTTAGATACCACAATAATACATCATGGTGAGGGCTATCATGATAAGATAATCCGAGAGAAGAGGAAACACTTTTTACATTTTCTTGCATCAATATTTGTAGATCTTCTATAAGCACAAAGCTCTTAGGGAGAACAATGCCTAAAAATTGGTGTGAATTCTTTTAAAATGTTTCTCCTAAAATTCTCTATGTCACTTGACATTTCATCCAAATTAAACTTGAAGAAAGGGAGGAAAGAATGAATTCTAACTCATCTAACTTCTCTTGTACTTCTGCTTGCAATTCAGTATTAGGTCAAGTGGTTTCATTTAATCCTCACAATAACCCTGCAGGTATTATTATCTGCATTTCACATGTGAAATAACAGAATGACCTGCCTAATATAACATACTTGGTAAGTGGCAATTTGATAGCAAGCCTCTAAACGGTGCTCTTTCCAACAAACCCTATTTTTTTTTAACCTAATAGTCCTTCTTCAACTATCCATATAGTTAACCAGTCTTAAAAATGTTTTACTTGATCCTAGATAAAAACAATTTTGTGGTAAACAGCTTAATGCCTTTCTCTGAAGCATTGGGGGCAGTGAACTTGGAGTCAGATGGTCAACACCCTTTCTATCACATGCAGAATTATTCTTTTTGACCAAACAGCTCATTCTAAAGACAGCATGCTATCTCTGGGGTAGAGTCAGGTGAGCTGAAGGTTGAATACATATACCAATAATGAGATTATGCAGGTAAGTAGGGGAAGCGAATGCCTTATTTGAGAATAGAAAAGCATGCCCATTATTCACTGTTCTGTTTACAGGTCCTGTGAAGTCATAGACTGGGTGGATGAGGATGATCAGATATGTTACATCACCTGTCCTGAGGTGAATGGTGACAAACCCAAAGACTTCATAGTGCTGGTATCACGGAGAAAACCCCTCAAAGATGGGTGAGTATATGCAGCCCAGGTGCTAAAGCTATAGTGTATAGTATGGAATAGAAATGAAAAGTTGATATGAAAATAAGGAAGTCAATGTAGGTGCTTCTGGTCTTGTATGATATTCATTGGTTTTTTTTCTAGATGGATCTTTAGCTATTGGTTTAAAAAGTAACAATCACATATCAAGTGCCAGCTGTGGGCAAAGCAGCGTGCAGGACTTCTAAAGCAGTTCTCTTTCCTATTGCTCTATATAGATGTAAAACTGATATATAGTAAACCTTTAAAACATCCAATTATCAGTAAAAAGGCAGTTAAAGGCAAAATGCCTTTTTGAATTCACAAAGGCTCAACTGTGCTAGATATCCAACGTGGCTGGCTGTCATCTGGGGTGGAGAGTCAGAGGCCCCCACGTGGCCTGTCCAAGGACCCTCAGAGCATGGTGTCTCAGAGGCAGTGTCCCAGATAATCCCACAAGTACATGGACTAATATACGTAATGCCATTTATTATGTCAAAAGATTAGAGAAGTCAGGTATGGTGGCACATGCCTATAATCCCAGTACTTGGGAGGCTGAGACAAGAGGATCACAAGTTTAAGGGCAGCCTCAGCAACATGGTGAGATTGGTAGCAACCTAGCAAAACCCTGCTTCCAAACAAACAACAAAGTATGAGAAATACTGGAAGGATGAAGTAGCTATAGCGTCACTAATATATAAACTCCTCTCAAGATTCTTAGGTGAAAAATAAAATTATAAGACATAATTATAAAACAACCATATTTTGTAAAAACCTACATGTGTACATTTGCTAAGATAATGTTACTATTATACATTATTATTATACAACAAGTCTAGAGAGCTACACAACAAAATATTAAGATCAGCCATGTCTGGGCCGGGGAGGGGGTGGGGATAGGACCAGAGCTAGAGTAACTGGAAGATCTTTCTTTTCTAGCCTAAAAAGGTTCTCTGTTGTTTGAGGTTCTTTAAAACAGTGGATTTTTTTTTTTTTTTTTTTTTTTGTGGTACTGGAGATTGAACGCAGAGGCATTCTACCTCCGAGCTATACCCCCAGCTCTATTTTTTATTCTTTTATTTTGAAACCGAGTCTCACTAAGTTGCTAAGTTGCTGAGGGCCTCACTAGGTAGCTGAGGCTGGCCGCGAACCTGGATCCTCCGGTCTCAGCCTCCCGAATGAATGCTGGGATTACAAGCGTGCGCCACCACGCCCAGCTAAAACAGTGGATATTTAAATATAAAAGGAAATGTGACTGAAATTACAACTTTTAGGACACAATAAAACTTCAATTTGGGGGTTGACTCCAGCCTCATGAAGTTATGCAAAGTACATGTAATTCTCAGGCAGAAAACACTTGCAGCTTCTATTCTTATTCCTTACACTATCAGAGAAGGTTTTCTGATGTAGACCACATATCCAGAAGAGGTGAGTCTTCAGAGCTCCCTTCTACCCAGATAAATAAATTGAACTGTGGACCAGGGGTGTAGCTCAGTAGTAGAGCACTTGCCTAGCATGCACCAAGTCCTGGGTTTGATCCTCAGCACTGCAGAGAAACAGTGTGTTAACTATAGGAAATTATTTTCTAAAACTATTTTTTGTTTCTCACAAGAATCTAGAATGTGTGTTCTTAACTTTCAGTAACACTTACACAGTGGCGGCAAAGTCGATCATCCTACCGTCAGTCCCGCCGTCTCCACAGTACATCAGAAGTGAAGTCATATGTGCTGGGTTTCTTATCCAGGCCATTGACAGTACCTCATGCACTGTAAGTTTGACGAAACATCAGCCAATTAATTTGCTCCTACAGATATGGGAGAATCTCTTCACTTCCTCAGGTTTCCTAATTAATTGTACTCCTCTGTCTATACTAAGGGATTCCTAAGGTCATCCTTTTAGATCTATCCCCAGAAGTGTAGGATCATAGTCTCCCTGATGTAGTCAGCATTCTTACTGCTGTGACCCAAAATGCCTGACAACTATAGCTTAGAGCAAGGAAGACTTACTTGCTCATGGTTCTGGAGGTTTCAGTCCATGTTAGACTGGTCATGTCTGTAGAGCTCA